>JAKCPI010031401.1:0-93562 GCA_023213315.1 Euborellia annulipes | reverse complement strand
CATGGGACGTGACAGGAAGCTTTTGAACAAAATCGACCAAAAAGTACTAGCACTTTACTGATTCACTTTTTCAGTTTTTTTCGATTTTCTCTAAATTTGCTCCAACGATTTTTTTTTTTAATTCAAAAATCAATTATTTTTTAGATGCTCTTTAAAATGTATATTCTCATTTTGCGATTGAAATCTTCTGAAGACCACTTTACTCTTGTATTTCATAGGGAAGATAGAAGAAATGATTGCCATGGTAACAAAATATAAATATTTTCCCATACTTATAAATTTTACATCTTGAATTCAATTGTACCCTACTGTCGGGAACTAAATATATGTCGACACAAAAAATCTGGTACTTACCTTCAGTAATCGAAAGTTGTGTACTGTGCGCCAGTCACACCAGATTTTTTTAAAGTTAAAGTCTCATATTTCCCTTAAAATAGTTTTGCCAATTAGTTGAACTATTCATTTTTATAATTCATAAAGAGAGAGAGAGAGTATGAAATGAAGGTAAGTTAAAAAAAAAAGAAAGTTGTGTGATGTTCTTACATCGCGCCAACGATTTTTTTCTCTCTTCTCTTCTAATAATAATAATCTTTCATCGATTTACAAAATGAAGGATATAGTATTCGCTTGTTAAAACCTTTTAAAGAGGAAGAGAGAGAGAGAGAGAGAGAGAGAGTCTTATATAGCTACATGCTGTTGTTGTTGTTGTTGTTGTTGCTAATTGGAAACCGGAGTCTCGGCGCGGTTTAAATCACGCCAATAAGCACAAAGAAGAATCTCTCTCTCTATCTATCTCTGATTAATTATATTCAAAAAGAAGAAACGATACCTTGAAAAGGGGGAATGGAAATTTAATATTTTCTATAATTATTATTATTTTGTTATATTGCTTGCTTGCTATGCTTGCTATACATATATATTCTCTCTCTCTCTCTCACCTGTTATTTTGTTGTTTTGATCGGTTGTAAACACATTTTCTAGCATGCCAACAAGCAACACCTACACTGTCTTGTGCCAAACCTAATAAAATCATTTAATTATATCTTCTTTCTTCAGAGAATATAAAATCTTCACTCAACAAGTAATTAATAGAAAAAAGAGCCTAGGGTCCCGGGCTCGATTCCCGCCTCAAGCGAGAAAAATTTTATTATCTTTCCAATCATTTGAATGGTGTCTAAATGTCATCAGATATTTTTACTTTCTCTTACCTCTATATATGTTAATATATATAGAGAGAAAGTATTGAATTCATGTCAAAAATTCGATGTCGAGATTTTGATGAATCTTCACGTTTTGAGGTCCCCTGAATCCAAAAAAGTGGTTTTCGCGATATGGTCTGTCTGTGAACAAAATATCTCAAGAACGAAAAGAGCTAGGAGGTTGAAATTTTATATTTAAGTGAGGCACCCCCTGGGACGTGACACGAAGCTTTTGAACAAAATCGACCAAAAAGTACTAGTACTTTACTGATGCACTTTTTCAGTTTTGTTTCGATTTTCTCAAAATTCGCTTCTAATTGATTTTGATTAAAATTCAAAAATCAATTATTTTTTAGATGCTCTTTAAAATGTATATTCTCATTTTGCCCTTGAAATCTTTTGAAGCACACTTTACTCTTGTACTCCATAGAAAAGATAGGAGAAATGGTTGCCATGGGGGCCCGCCCGGAAAGAAATTTAACAAAACTAAATACTTGTAAATTTTATTACATCTTGAGTTTTAATATATCGGCGGAAACTAAATATAGATGTCGACACAAGCACCATGGACCAAAGTACCCAGGTTTCTTTTTCGGGGGGGGAAGAGAAAGTTGTGTGCTGTGCGACCAGTCACACCAGATTTTTTTTATTTAAGATCTTTTTCATCCCCTATTTATTTTAAATGATTGATAGCCAATTTAATAGAACGCCCTCGAGCCGTGATGTAGTTGGTAGCGTGCTGGCCTTCTATACCAAGGGTCGCGGGTTTGGACCCCAATGATTTTATTTAAGCCATTTGGATACCAAAGGGCTTAAATAATATAGACTATATAGACCCTAATGTATTTCTAATTTCTAAAAACATTTTATCTTGAATTAAAAGAAGAAAATTAAAAATATTTATTTCCTTCAAATAGTAGAAATATAGCCAAAAAAATTTTTGATAAAATCACTAGCAAATTTTTTAAAATTTAAATTTTATTAAAATTGTGATTTTATTTAAAATTTTTAAAGCTTTATAGTAGATTTGTTTTTGTTTTATACTATTTGAACATATTGAATTATTTTAATTTGGTAAAAAAAAATTTTTGCCCCCCCCCTGATTCAAATTCGTTCCGGCGCCCCTGACTCTGTGCCTACGGTCAAGACTTTTATTAATAAAATTGTTGTATTCTAAATTTTAAATGTGATTTCAATCAATAGAATACCAAGAAAAATGGGAATAATATTCCTCTTCTCCCTTTCCCTAATAGGGTATTATATTATAAGGTCTGAATAGGCTAGCCAGATGCAGACGCGTGTCGAGAGACAGGATCCCAACACGTGTGTGTGTGTTGACCCCCTGGTTGTGATTTACACCCAACCCTCCTTGAATAAACACCCACAAATCACAATTCGGCAATTAATAAATTGTTTAGTGTTGCAGTCAAGTCACCCTCTTCGTACTCGGTTTGAAATTAAAACGTCGCAATCTAAATGACATCCGGATCGGTTGACATGCCGTTTTATTTAATACTAGAAGAAGAAGAAGAAGAGAAGAAGCTAAAGCTAATAATAGAAAACCTTTTAAGGGAGGATTTAAATAAGATAAAGAGAGAGTGAGAGAGAGGGGAAAAGGGGATTAAGTTGACAATAATTTATCAAAAGGGTGGTGAGTGAAATCACACCTGTAAATTTTTTTTTTTTTTCAGTTATACTGTATTGTAATTTTACATACATTGTAGAGTAATTTTCGTGAAAAAATATATTTTTTGCGAAAGCAGTTTGGGAATTCTAAAACCACCACACAATTGCACTCTAATTTTCAAACAGCATTCAAAAATTACAATACTTTTGTAAATGGTTTTGGCAAAGACTTACTAAATTTAGTATGTTTTTGTTTATGTAATTTGCTTCCTACACAATTGTAAAATCAACAAAAAATTTTTTACAGTGTGTGGTTTATTTATAAAAATCTAGTGTGACTGTCGCACAGCACATGTTCTGTGCTTGTCCCTATACAATATACTTAAGGCTCTAGTTATCAGGTGGGGACTTAATTGAGGCGCT
The DNA here is from genome assembly GCA_023213315.1 of Euborellia annulipes. Classification (NCBI taxonomy): domain Eukaryota; kingdom Metazoa; phylum Arthropoda; class Insecta; order Dermaptera; family Anisolabididae; genus Euborellia; species Euborellia annulipes. Next base: position 90,314 of record JAKCPI010031401.1, on the reverse strand, counting down.
CACTGTACAAGAGTAAAGTGGTCTTCAGAAGATTTCAATGGCAAAATGAGAATATGCATTTTAAAAAGCATCTAAAAAATAATTGATTTATGAATTTAAAAAAAAAATCGTTGGAGTGAATTTTGAGAAAATCGAAAAAAATTAAAAAACTACATCAGTACTTTTTGGACAATTTTAATTAAAAGCTTATTTTCACGCCCTAGGAGGGTGCCTAACTTAAATATAAAATTTCAATCTCCTAGCTCAATTCCTTTATGCTTAAAATTGAACACACACCCACAGGCAGACCATGTCGCCCAAAACCACTTTTGTGGATTCAGGGGACCTCAAAACGTGTATATCCATCAAAATCTTGACATCGAATTTTTGACATGAATCCAATACTTTCTCTCTCTCTATATATACATATATACATAGGTAAGAGCAAGTAAAAATTGCAACGTTTCGACCACGCATCCAGTAACCTTCCTCACCTTAAGATACATTTGTGATAATCCTATCGATTGTAGTGCCCCTATAAACAGGCAGATACAAACACAAAGATTAGACATACACACCTCAAATTCCTTGTTATGATGTTAGGGTCTTGTTAATATTTCCATATTTTTCAATCAACATCTTACGATATTTAGACCAGATAAGTCAAAGAGTGTTTGATAAAGAATTCAGAAGCAGAAATTGCACTATCACATCACGTGTTTTTATTTAACATTAAAGATCACTTTGGAAGGGTTTTCAAAATACTTAAGTTGGTAGCCCTGCGGTAGGCGACCCCCAAAATGTACTACGATACAAACAATTTTAATTAAATTTCAGTGTTTTCTCCTTTTCCGATACTCCTCAATCCCACAATATTTCATCATTTTTGGTACACTAAACAGGCCAACAAAAAAAAGACTTTTCTGGATGTTCTAGCTAATATCAGATCTGTTTTTGTCACATTTCCAAGTCACAGACGATGTTAACGTTTTGCTGGAATTTTGACTTTTGAATTAAATTATTTTCAAAGTGTCCTCGCCAAATGAGTTAAAAACAAAGTTCCAGGGATGATTTAGAGATAGGGCCTTCAGAAAAATCGCATATCCCAACCTTATGATAGTGATAGTATTTTTGTATATAAAAATGTATAATTATTTGTTGTTGTTTCTTTGTTTCAGGTGGGTGTTTCATATTTTTCTTGCTATTTTCGAATATCCTGAATAACGTAAGTAACGTCGAATCATTAACAAATAATAAAGAATCTCTCTTTTTTTTAACTCTTTAAAGATAAAAATCTCTTTTTTCTGAATAAAAAAAAAAAAACGTAAGTTACTTCTTTTATATTATATAATAGAAGAGATCAGAGACAAGTTCTAAGAATTTCTTTAAATAAAATATCCGATAAAAATCGACCATGTCATTCGTTCAAAAAAAAATCCCCTGATTACAGTTTAATTAGGGTTGTCTTATTGACATGATTATGTCATTGAAAAGAAACGTCTTTCAAAAAAAGCCGAGATTACAATAAATCTTAGATTACAATGAAATTTTAACATCAGCAAATTTAGTACTAATTTGAGAAATAACTAAAATTCTTCTTCAATTTCGAGTTTGTAGGGTTTATTCGGAAGCTTTGACATGAGGAATGGATTTGATAATATTATCTAAGAACACATTCATCGTAAGCATAAAATACTAAGGGATGTCAAAAAATAACCAGAATTATATTTTTATTAGAAAATTCTGCTTACTTTTATTCAAATTCCATTACAGACCTTCAAACTAATCTCCCTAGGACAAAATTCAACAATTCCAGCGTTCAGTCCACTGTTGAAAACACTCCCTGAAGCCCTTTTTTGATAGTCTGTTAAGTACCAGAAATTTTGTTGCTTAGCTCTCGATCACTCTGAAGATTACGACCCCGAAGCTCTTTTTTCACTCCAGGAAATATGTGGAAGTCACACGGCGCTAGGTCCGGTGAATAAGGTGGATGTGGCATCAACTCAATGCCTAATTTAATGCTTGTTTCCTGAGTCCTGATGGCGCGATGTGCCGGTGCATTATCCTGGATCCCATTTGAGCATGATGTGGTCTTTTTGTTGTGATTTTCCTTCTTAATGGCCGCTTCACTACTTCACAATAGTAATTTGCAGTAACAAAACGTTTTGTTAATTCATCACTTGATCGAGAGCTAAACAACAAAATTTAAGGTGTATTCAACAGACTATCAAAAAGGGGTTTCAGGGAGTGTTTTGAACAGTGGACTGATCGCTGGAATTGTTGTATTTTGAGCGAGGGAGATTACTTTGAAGGTCTTTAATGGAATTTGAATAAAAGTAAGCATAATTTTCTAGTAAAAAAATAATTCCTGTTATTTTTTGACACCCCCTCGTATATTCCAAATATACCAAATTTCTTTCAAAAGGCAATATTTTCTAAAAACGTTATTCCTAAAAAGACTTCAGATTTTAGAGTATCGATTAAACTAAGAAATAAAATTAGAACACAAAATATGTTTAATTTAGAAATTTCGTGTAGAATGGAAACGATAATAATTCCAGAGAAACCATTAGAAATTTAAAATAGATCTTGCCTTGAGTTCCCTTCTCTTATAACGATGAAACAAGACCATCATTATTAGAGATTCGAATTATATATAGTTTGTGTGAATTTAGACTATTAGAAATGCCACAAGATGAATAAATTTGGCAGGGCCAACCCAGACAATAATCATAATCATCGTGTTGAATCATCATCATCATCATCATGCAAATCAACCATTATTGAAGTAATGGGTTTCGGGGAGGAGGAATTTAAAATGATATCATGTCCTTGGTATTTTTATAAAAATAAAATTTGCAATTTAATGGAAATTTGATAGGTAATTGGATATTTTTCATCTGTATTTTGATAGATGATACCAAGAAACCGGAAACACGAAAAGGAGTAGAAAATTCATATTAAACTTAGTTTCTGACTCTTTATTTGCCAGACATACAATCACAAATGATGTCTTTATTGAGTTTTAGACGATAGGTTGAATAACATTTTTGCAAACTCACAGTAATGTACTCACAATCGGCGATGGACATGATCATGATCATTTTGGATTTAAATCCCTAAAACCGATCTAAAACAGGATTTCGGATTTGGATTGAAATATACCAGACAAGAAATATTTGAATTGAAATCCAAATTCTGTTTAAGGCTCTAGGATCGGAACTAGGATATAGATCCTTTCCAAAATACCTGGATTTCCAATATTTAAATCTAATTATTATTCGCCGTAGCCAGGGGAAGAAATCTGGAAGTCCAAAGCAGCCCCCAGCCTCCCCAAAAAAATCCCAAGATATTGTAAATAAATATAAGCATGTTGTTAAAATTGTAAATACTGTTAGAAATGTTAAAAAATACATATTCTTCAAAACTTAGTCATTTGGGAGTGGGGGGTTGGGGGGGGGGGATCACCTCTCGGATCATCCGGACTCTCCTCCAAAATATTTTCTGGCTACAGCCCTATTAATGGGAACTCTGTTTTCTAAAAGAGAAAAAAAAGATCAAATGAAAGCAATTTGACAAATGGATCTGATCTAAAAATAGAATTTAAAATCTGAATTTAGATCTATCGAATAGGTGACCATTGGTCGAGATCTTCTAATTGGATCTTGATCCTTAATTATTTTTTTGCCCATATCTGCTGATAAACGTTAAATCAAATTTTGTTTTAAAACAAGATTGTAAAAAAAAGAAATGCTCATTTTTTTTTTTTTTTTTTTTTGGAAAATATTTGAGAGAAGGAATCACTAAAATAGTAATGAGAAGGACGTAAGAGCCGCGAGTTGCGATGGTCCATAGCCGGGAGGAGTGTGTTTAACCCGCGACTAATTAGCTCGGCTTGTAAGCATCGAGATGGATTAATCAGCATTCTAAATCAACATTATTAATTAACATATTTATGCCGGTTCGTCGACGTTGGTTATAAATATACCCCCGGGTTGGTTGGTTTTGGCTCTGACTCCGGGAACGATTGATCGCGAGGCCAACATGGCGGCGAGGCGTGACCGAAACGCTGCCAAGACTATCATCAGGGAGGGGAGATTGTCAGTGAGATTGTAGTGTATATTCAGGAAGGGGGGGGGGGAGAAATTGAGATCAAATTACAAAATTTCTCTAAATGAATGAAACTAAAGATTTTTTTTTTCCTTAAAATTTATAGCTTTGAAAATTATTAAATTTATAAATTAAAATATAATAATAAATGTAAAAATTAATATTTTAATTATTGCGTATTATTTTCATTTCATTAATTATAAAAGGCTAAACAAAAAAAAATTTAATTTAATTGATTTTTAACCCAAGATGGCGATACTTTTGGATGACGTCAATCACAGCTTACGTTTCGGTTCCGTGTTTGAAACATCTTCAGAGCTGGCGAAAAGTCATTATGAAAATGCCATAGTAGATTTTATACATTATTGAAAAATTCTTATATAATAAATATATACACAGTATGAGACGACCAGGTACATAAATGAATCAAAATACGAATTTTGATAAAATCCACTATGACACTTTCATAATGAATTTTCGCCAGCTCTGATGATGGTTCAAACACGGAACCGAAACGTCAGCTGTGTGAATTAACCAAATAAAGAAATAGCCTTAGCTGCATTTCTCATTTTTACCCTCTTATTTATATAAATTTTGACTATATTTGCATCTCTTTTGTGATTGACGTCATCCAAAAGTATCGCCATTTTGGGTTAAAAATCAATTAAATTAAATATATATATATATATATATATATATATATATATATATTTTTTTATTAAAAATTTATATATATAATAGGCCTACACCCGAGTGTCCGTCTGTCCGTCGGTATAGAGAGTCCGGGAAAAATACTCGGGTCCGCAAAGTCTCAAAAGGGGAGGATTTGCCCATTGGAAAGTATTGAGCTTTATGTCTTGCTTTATGAAAAATTCAAGTCAAATGAAAAATTAAAACCAATTAAAATTAATTTAAATAATTAAATAATTAAATATCTCAAATGAAAAATAATAAAAATTATTATATAGTCTAATTAAATTTTCATTTACTTTCTCTCTTTAGAGAGATCTAGGATGGGGCCTCGATTTGGATAAAGACAGGCAGACGGACACTCCGCTATTATATATTTTTAAATAAGCGCGTGGCATTTTTTAATAAGTCAGATATATAAAGTTCATTGAAAAATTGCGGCACTTGATTAAGAAAAGGCGATTGTCCCCCGCAGGCGGGTCCAGCTAGGGATACGGTATCGAAAAAAAGTATCGATACTTGTACTTTGTATCGTATCGAAAGGAAAGTATCGATACCAGAAAGTATCGGAAGAAAAGTATCGATACCACTAAGTATCGAGTATTTTTTAAGTATGAGTATTTTTCTTTGTTTTAAGTTTTTTCGGCATCTTAGGCTCCTGACGTCGATCAAAGGACCCAATAGAGCATCAATGCGATTTACTGGTATGCCATTTTCCTCAGAGTAATGAGCACCAGGGGAGGAAGGGGTGATTCGGAGCTTGTGAGCGCGTAATTTATTTTTTTTTCTTTTTCGGAGGCTTTCTCAACCAAAATACGGATTTCGCCAAAATAAAAGTCTGTCCAATTTCACTGGTCGACAAATATGAACATTTTTTCTTTCAAAAGAATAAAGATATGAGATTCTAGAAGTATTTTTTAAAATGTGTTCTAAACGGCTTTTATTTTTCACTATCAAGATTTTTTTAAGGCTACACCCCTTAAAAATATGCTGATAGTTTTAATACATACGGCGCTAGCTTATTCTCAGTGGGGGGGGGGGGGCAGGAGTGGGGCAAACTTATCAACAGGGGGGACAGTCAATAAATATATAGGCTACATCAACAGAGAAACAAAAAATTTGGTGTGATTGTGGCACCAGATTTTTTGTGTGACCTTAGGAACCGATATAAGTTTCGGATTCGGCCAGTTTCGGCCAAATTTTAGCCGAAACTTCGTCCTGCCCGAAATCTGAGTTTGAAAAGATGGGATTATGCTCGTATACTAAAAAAAAAAAAAACGTCGAGTGAAATTCGCACTTAAAAAAAAAAGGTCAAATGATTTTCGCAAGAGCAAAAATTGGAAATTTTACTAAAAAAAATTAATTTTGTATGGGAAATTTTAAGAAAAAGTTTTAAACAAGTTTCGATTTCGGTCGAAACTAAAATTGAAGCCAAAATTCGGTTTCGGCTGAAAATCTTGTTTCGGTCGGACTCTAGTCTACATAGGCTTATTTAGTTTCCAACAGTACGGAACATTAGAATTCGAATTCAAGATGTAAAATTTATAAACATGAGAAAATGTTACTACATTTGTACTCGAAAAAAGAAATTTTTTTTTAGATTGGGGCTCAATAAAGTTTTTTTTTTTTTTTTTTTGTTAATTTAGGTCTTTTTCGGCATCGAAGGCCATTTAGACCCCGTCTCTATTTATTTCAATTCGATTGGTAAAGTTATCAGATATTTTTTCTTTTAGATGACATTATAATGGCACAAGAAAGATATTTACTTGACAAAACCTTGAGAGTAACTAAATTTATTTATTAAAATAAAGAATTAAAAAAAATAATCTTTCTTGAAATAAAAAGCTTAAAACTTAAATTACATTTTTTTAAGGAAAAGTGAATAATTTTAGAAATTTTTTTTATTTGGTTTTCGAGCTGATTGGGGGGGCATCCAGGGGGCAGAGATCCTTGCCGGGGGGGCGCATGCCCCTTAGCCCCGTAGCGCCGTCACTGATACATACAAATTTGAAGTTTAGGTCCAATCGGAGGTCATTTAGAAGCCGCAAACGGCTAAGAGTGTAGAAATATCCGAATTTTTTGTTTTTAAAAAAATCTTGAAAATTCCCTTGGAAAATTCAAAATAAGTTCCGTTTTAGAGCACATTTTCTATTAAAATTTATTTTTATTATTAGTTTATAATTTGGCTTTTCTATTCAAATATTTGAGCACTTAAATTTAGTGAATACAGTTTACATTAGGCAATTTAATGTTATTAAAGGATTTTAATTAAAAAGTATCAAATTTTCCATTATTAATAAATAATTATTAGGAATATGATGGAATAAAGTCTATCCTACAAATATCGACCAACTTACTATTTATTTTATATTTATATCGAGAACAAAAAAAAATGTTGGCAGAATCGTAATCAAAACATTTGTGTAACGTTTCAAGTCTATATGGCGTAAGATTCCGAAAAAATGAAAAAATATTTGAATGAGTACTTTTCATTCGATACCGGCAATCAAGTACTCATATGAGTAAAGTATCGAAAAAAAAGTATCGAGTAAAAAAAGTACTAGTATCGAAACAAAAGTATCGATACCATTAAGTATCGATACTTTTTTCGTGTCCCTAGGTCCAGCCAGCTGGAGGGGAGTCCAGGGGGCGAAGCAGCTAGTATCAACTAAATTAAATGAAAATATATTAGAGCGTAATTAATTTAAAAAAAATATTCAATAATCGCCAATAATGAGAGCATTATTAAAACAATCAAAGAATTCGTTTTAATAATCAGATCGTTGAATAATAGTACGCTTAGAAAATTGAATAGATTAATGAATCTTTATCGAACCTTTGACAGACAAGAGGAATTTTCTTTCTACCCTTTAATTTTTTATAAAGGAAGTTTTGAATAAATGACTTTCAAATGAATGATGATCATATATATAGAGGGAATCTTCTCTATTAAGTGTTTGCTTAGTTTAGTGTTAGTCTGTGCGCCACACGTTGACAGGAAACATGTGTCCTTAGCTTCCATCCGTGGCGACCTGTGTCTCAAACGAAAACAACCCCCCCCCGCCCCCACCACCACCAATTTGTCTCATAGCAAAAGGGGAAATTAAAAGAACGAAAAAAAAAATTCAAAAATGTATTCTTGGATTTTGTTACAAGTTATATTAAGTGGAAATTTTTTTTTTATAAAATCGTTAAATTTGTTGGTCAAGTCAAATTAATTAATGAGAAAATTCTTTGTTTAAAAAATATATATGCATAAATGCATTAAATATATTCTTTTTTTTTTGTAATTTGTTACTACAATAGTTTCATTACTATGATATTTTTTTCTATTAAATTTTATAAAGAATAGAGAGATTATGTTTCGTCTAATTAAAAAATAAACATTACTAGCCGCAGCGCCCGCTTTTGGCGAGCTTCGCGCCTAATCGGGGGCTTTGCCCTCGTCGCCTCTTAAATATGAAAAGAAAATTATTACTATTCCAATCCAGTGCCTGTTTGAGGATTTATTTACATTCATAGAATACATAAATGCAAAGAATACATAAATATTTCTCTATACATTTCCTATGGGAGTTTAGGAATTAATAACTGAAAAGTTATAGGAATTTCGGGATGAAAATAATTTTCTTGTAATCCCTAGAACATCTTCTTTATGCAAATAAAATTTGGTTTCGAAATTCCAAAGGGAAGTGGCCTAAATAGAGCGTGACAGACGGGTAGACAGACGGACATTAGCGAATTATACAAATAGTTTGTGAATTGTCAATAATTAATTTTAAAAAATAGGCAATAAAGTAGCAAAATTTTTCACACTCTTAATCGGTTAGTTGTATAGTACAACTTTTTTATAAAAAGAATTTTTGCCAGCCCTGAAGATGGTTTAAACAAGGAAACGAAACCGTCAGCAGTGCAAATGAAATAAATTATCAGTGGACATCAAAACAAAATTCATTTTAAAATTAGAATCTTCATAAATCCCACATCAAGCCAATAAACCAATTAGGCCAATTAAATTTATACAATTCAAGACAAAAAATGTATGTGAGATTTAAAATTCAAAATTTATATAATTAAATTATATCTCTATATATTCTATAAAATAACGAAGTTTGAAATTTTTTTTTTTACGAATAACTTCTGAACAGATTGTCATGAAATTTGCTCCAGGTCAAGAGGCTATGCGTCCTAATTATTATGGCTGAGTTTCAAAATATTTGGTTCAGAGGAAGATGAGAAAACCGTGGTTCGCGATAATAATTTACCCTCTTTTTCCGCTTCCTGCGGGCCGATTTACCTCTCGTTTTAATAGCTTTTTAATCCCATTTAGGTCTACAAATTTCCCAAAGCTCATCTTAATTAGAAGAATAGTTACAAAGATAAAAGCAAAAAAAGCATTAAAACGAATTTTTTGATATTTTTTTTCAACAATTTCAATAATTGTTAAACCCAAATATATTTAATTGTTATTTCATATAATGAATAAAGCATAAAAGCGGTAATATCGAAATAAAGGGGTCATTATTAGGGACGGGACCTTCCCGCACGCCCTTCATTTGTAATTCAATTTCTCTATTTTTATTTAATTCAGAGATTAACCATAATCACGTCTAGGAGGTGATTATTATAGTAATGAAAAAGGAACGGGGCGCTTAATTATCACATTTACCGGTCATTATTCAAAATCTCTCCTCTAATAGCTAATGGATAGATAGATAGATGGCTGGCTGGCTTTAATGGTTAATGATTAAAAGAGAGAGAAGGTGTTATGAAACGATCAACAAACTCTGAGTGATCTTTTAATCACCTTTAATTTATTTAACATTTATTCCTAACGCAAATATGTGTTATTATTTATAAATAATAATTCTTTATTTATTTAAACAATGCTCAGATCAATAATAATCGATTATTATCTCATAATAATCAATTAATTTTTATAAACAATGAAATTTAATTATTCACTCAAATATTAATTATTGATCTCATTAAAATCAATTAAAAAAAAGAAAATATTTCTTTTAAGTATCATCATTAAATATAGTTAATTAAAGAATATTTATGTCGTTTTTATTCGGAACATAAAAATAGTGCAATCAATAATCAATTTTTAATTATTGGAAGACTAATTAAAAGTTAACCTCGATTCTCATTTTTTATATATATAAATAATTTAAATGTAAAAAATTTATAAAAAATCTGATGTGCACAGTACACAACTTTCTCTTAGCTCCGGTAAATAAAAGTTGTGTTTTGTGCTTGTTACACCAGATTTTTTCGTGTCGACATATCCCACATAGCACTGCAACCAAAAATCGGACAATAAGACGTCGAAAGGACGTTGCTGCAACTTTGGCGCGACGCAGAACGTCCTATTAGAATTTTTATAAACATGGGGAAATATTTATATTTTGTTACCATGGCAACCATTTCTCCTAATGAAGTACAAGAGTAAAGTGTGATTCAAACAATTTTGAAGGCAAAATGAGAATATACATTTTAAAGAGTATCTAAAAATTAATTGATTTTTGAATTTTAATCAAAATCATTAAAGTGAATTTTACAAAATCATAATGAATTTTGAGAAAATCATAAAAAACTAAAAATTACATCAATCTATATATACTCTTTGGCTGATTTTATTATTAGCTCAAGTTAAAGAAAGTAAAAATAATGAGGAGACAAGAATCAAGCATTGTTTAAATAAATTATTCTTTTCTAATTATTTAATAATTATATTTTTAAAACTCATTAATTAATCAATATTTATATTATTAGCTACAATTTGTTTTTATATATATTAATCCGATAAACCTTTTTTTGTTAAATTTATTTAATAGAAAGAAAATTCAATTACTCTTTAAAAAGATCAAAATAATAAATCAATTGGCAACTTAACAGTATGTTGTTGTGTCTTTTGTTTAGGCAGCAGCAAAGCAACAGTTAGGAATGTGCGCGCGCGTAAAAAAATAAAAATAAAAAAATTTTTATTTAATTATCTTTTTTTTTTTGTCTTCTTCTTTGAAAAATTATAAAATACTGTAAATTCATATAGAAAAGTCAATATAATTCGTTATAGTGTTTTTTTTTTGTTCGTTAATTGAAAAAGGAGTGTTTTGTGCCAAGGCAATGACGTTCACATAAAACAAAAATTATTGACTTTTCATATATCTGAGCTCTTTGGATAAAAGTCTCGCTTCATTTCTAGTGATTAAATTCATAAAAATCTTTAAAAATCCTGGAACATAGACAACCAGAAATACTATACTTAATGTTTGTCTGCGTCTTCCAAGTTTTTTTTACTTGATAGGAAAGGTAGTGTTACCATGATAACAAAATATTGTTTATAAATTTTTTTAATACATTGGCGGAAACTAAATATATGTCGTCATAAAAAATCTGGTGTGACAAGCGCAGAATACAACTTTCAAGTATTTAAGTTGTGTGCTATGCGACCAGTTACAGCTATTTTTTTTTCGTCCATTTGGGACTTTGAATTTAGTATATCAATTTTTAAAATACACAGTATCAATATCTACTGAGGGACGTTCCTCACGCTCATTGCTTGGGTTCGCCGATCCGAATTTTCGCTGTGCTTAGCATCACTGTTGCAATGTTTTTCTGGGCAAATTTTTGATTTTGCATTTTCTTGAGTTTTTTGCGCTTCTCCTTTTGAGAATTTGGGGAACTCACTTTTTTTTCTAGACTCATAATAATGTCCTCTACAAGAAAGCAAAATTTCAAAGGGACGTTGGTCAAACAGAGCGTGACAGACGGACAGACAAACAGACACTCCGCTATAAATATATATATCATTAATTTTAAGATAATTCTCATAAATATTTAAAATGTTTAATTTCATTTAGGGATGAAACCAGGGGCGTATTTAAGGGGGGGGGCCGGGGGCCCGCCCCCCCCGAAATTTCCCAAACACATATACATATATAGGGATATACAGACATCAGCGCAACAAATTTTTCCGCAGGATGGACAACTTTGGCTCCGCAATAGAAAAAATGTTCCTCAAAAAATTTCGTGTAAAAAAAGTATAGTTTCTTTAAAAAAAATTTTCCTCAGAAAAATTTTTGAGTTCGAGCCCCCCCGAAAAAAATTTCTATATACGCCACTGGATGAAACGATACAAGTAAATACAAATACTTACTCGATACATTTCTTTAGATATCAAGTACTTTTGGAATCGATACTTTTAAATCAAGTACCAAGGGGCCTGGCAACAGAGAAGAGCAACAATCGTTGCGGTTAAGTAATGCCAAGCGAGGCGAAAGTTCGGGATTGGTGCCCCCGGCAATCAGCATGTGAAACGTTTCCCGGTAGCCATCGATACTATGTATTTTCAATTAAATAAATAAATTTATCACCCTTAAATGGCCTATGTAGCCGAAAAGGGTTTAAAAAAATACTAGGTAGGTATTTGGTAGGGACACTAAAAAATTATCGATACTTTCCATTCGATACGATACCAAGTATTGATACTTTTATTCGATACCACATCCCTAGGTATTGGTCAAATATACGAGTATCGATAAGGAATATGGTATTGATTCATCCCTATTTTCGCTAATATGTTCAAAAGTTGTGATTTTACTCTAAATAAGAATTAAATTTGGACCATTTAGTAAATTTTATTATATAATAACTTTTATTGCAAATAATTTGCGAGAATTAAGAATTCATTTAATTATAATAAAATTTTATTTTTTTCTATCGCCAGCGAGAATGGGCAACAACCATCAAGATAAATGTTGTTAAGCAACGCCAAGCGGGATAGGTGGCCCGTGACAAACAAGACTGTTGAACGCCGAAATGACAAAAAAACAATTATGTTTGCCAAAAAATACAATTTTAACTAAGATTGATTGATGTCTTGAAAATGCAAATTTTATTTGAAAACGCGACGTTGCTGAGAAATGAAATTAATTATAGAATAATTTATCCTTAAATTTGTTTTCTGTTTAGTTAGTTACAAGAACAAGAAAAAAAAAAATCCCCTAATTAACGAGAGAATCAACAACATCTATTTCTCTCTGTTTCAATTAATTTCTCTTATTTATAATCATCATCATTTTTATTTTATATATAAACATACAAAAATAGAATCGTTTAAAAAATGATCAAAAGAGCGAGGGGGGGGGGAGGATGGAAATTTTAATTTGACCAATTGGCAATTAGCGAATGATATTGAAATAAATTTTTGTTGGCATTTTGTCAACACAACGAGTGGGTGTGTCAGACAAATTTATGTCACCTTGATTTTGTAATCGTTGACAAATGTTTTTTAATAGTGTGCCGTTAATTTTCGTTTAAATATTTAATTTTTTGTTGATGATATTGAAGTCAATATCCAGCCAGCATCAGTGTGACTTCTTTAACGCTCTAATTATAATAAAATTAATTTCATTGCATTTATGTCTCTCAAAACGTTCTGTACAGTCAGTTTCAATATTAACCGCCACCCCCAAGACCCGTGAAGTTAGACAACCAGAGCTCTTAATTGTTGTCTCAAAAAATAGTATTTCCACTGTAATATTAAAAAAAAGTTTATTAATTTTCTGGTTATCTAACTTCACGGCTCTATTTTCTAGAGTGGTGATTAATATTGAAACTGACTGTACATATTGATTCTCTTCTGCAATATCGGAACTCGCCACGACTAGACTCATTACATTTATTCTTTGGAAATCAATTGATTTTATTTAAAATAAAAAAAATTCAAATCTTCTTCTTCTGTCCTCGTCTTATTCCCGTGATGCGGGGTCGGCGGACCTGACTTTTTCCCTCTAACCCTATCATGCGTTTTTCGACCGGAAGAAATAGGACAGGCCGGCCCGTCACACGGTCTGACGCCTGTTGAAAAGAGGAAGGAAGAGACAGACATTTAAAGAACTGAAGGACTGCCTGTCCCAGCTCGGGCAGCTCGTGGTCGCCATCCACGTACCCACAAGATGTGGGCCCCTGAGCAAAAATAAAAAAATTCAAATACTCATTGAAAATTATTTGTGACTTTTTTCTTTTTGTGAATTTTGTTTAATTTCCATAAAGCTGGATTAAATAAATAAATCAATAAATAAATAACTAACGCCGCTAGGTCCATACAAACACAATACAAATTTAAATACAATAACACCAAACAAAACAAAAAAAAAAAAAAAAAAAATATCCCATGAAAATTATGATTTGACAAACAAAATTTTATTTGTCTCTTTTTTCGGTCTAAAAAAATTGATTCGTTCCTATTGGAATTTAGAAAAGCGTAGTTGGCGAAAATAATTTACCGCTACCTGGGGGCCGATTAACTCCTCGTTTTAATCTCTTGTTCCAACCCTTTTGGAGTATAAATTTTTGCTTCATCCTAATCCGGCGAATCAAATTTGTTATTTAATCTTAAAAAATTCTGGTGTGACTGGTCGCACCAGAATTTTTGTGTTGAGATATATTTAGTTTCCGCCGATATATTAAATTCAAAATTTATAAGTATGGGAAAATAATTATATTTTTCGTTTTCGTTTTCTGGGTCTGGCAAGAATTCTGGCCATATTGTCTGCCCAGAAACACCAAAACAGATTCTGACCAGAAAATGGCGACACTCTAGCCAAATCACGGGCAGAAATTATATTTTGTTGGACAGAATCTTGGCAGAAATACTGGCCAGACACTGGGCAGGAAAGATAGCCAAACTAAAATATTGGATGAAAATAATGGCCAGATTTTGGTAAACAGAATCTTGGCAAGAAAACTTGCCAGAATCTGTGCAGAAAAGTTTTTTTAAATGGCGGGCAAGAATATATTGTCAAAAATAGGCCGGAAACTTGGCAGAAATAATGGCCAGATCCTGTCCTGTGATACTTTTCAAATGGTGCTCGTGGATTATGGCCCTAAATTCTGCCCAAAACAGAATCTGAGGGGAAAAGGCAAATTTCTGGCCAGATAAATTATTATATTTTGCTGGCCAGAATCTGCTGGGAAGAATCCTGCAAGAAGAACCAGAAACAAACCGGAGACAAGCAGGTTATTGTCAGAAAAATCAGCAACCAATTTCTTTTTGTATACTCTTTGAGTGCTTGCTGCTTATCACCAAAGATTTTAAAGACATTTTCTATGTTAAACTGTCTGTCACCAAACAAACTATATTTAAGTAAATTATAAAAACACACATCCCCGGCATTTTGCCAATTGTTGAGTATTAATGTTATTTAAAAAAAAAAATAAAAATAAGATCCATATCTCTCTGGTAATAAATAAAATTCAATGAAGCTTTTAGGGTTTGTATAATACGAAAATAGCATCTCTTTAGGAGGTCTCATTAGTAAAGGCACTCTCTTGGGGAGAGGGGGGGTGGTTCTATATATACAGGGATGGGGTTCATCAACAGAGCGAAAGAGAAAGAGAATCCCTTGTAATCGATCTCATGATCCACACATGAACGCTTTTCAATTAAGCAACCCCCACCTCCCCACCCCTCCTGGGTTTATTTTCGCAATGATTGCCCTCTCGGTCGGTCGTCTTCTTCTATTCTGTGAGTCAGATTTCTCATTTTAATTAATTTGCTTGCCTATTTGTATAAAGAGTCGTTCATTTGTGTGTGTGTGTGTGATTCTTTTAATTAAAATAACTCTCAAGCAAGAAGAATATATAGGGAAGGATATAAAGAATCACACACTCGTGTGTGTGTGTGTGTGTGACAAATGCCATTTGTGCCGAGCGGTTAACCTGCACCCCCCAAAAGACACGATTTTTTTTTTTAAGGAATGCCAGCCAACGTTTTTGTTGTTTAAATTTATGATGATCTTGAAAAATTCTTTTTATTTGATTGATTGAAATCAACTTTATTTAAATTATTACGCCGCTCTTGGGCTATAGCACAGTGGTAGAGTATCCGCCTCGTGTGCTAAGAGTTCGAATCTCGTCTCATGTGACAAAAATATAGTTCAATTTAATAAATAGAGATGGGGGTCTAAATAGCCTCCGATGCCGAAAAAGATCTTAAATGAATAAAAAAAATATAGGGCTATATTAGGACGAAACCAATTTACAGAAATATATAAAAAAAATTTTGAATCAATTTTGGCTACAAAAAAATTAATCTACAAAAAATAAAAGATCAGGGTGACAAATATTAAAACAAAATAATGCTCTATATTTTTTTTTTTTTTATTTCTCTAATCTCAACTGTAAAAAAAAATATTGATGATGAAATGATTTTAAAATAAAGACAAGTTCAACTATGGGTTTTTTCTTTTTATTATTCTCAGCTGACGTTTCGATCGATCGGTAGAGATAATCTTCAGAACAAGAAAGAGGAGCTAAATATGTGTGGAATTTTATTGGATTCGATTTTCATGACAATACATGGTAAATATAAAATCGAATATAAATAAGACCTATACAAATTATAATATAAGGGCATTTACTGCTCACAGACGAGTTTCAGAATAGTTGAAATATACATGTATCTTAGAGCGGGGCCGCAGACAGAGTCGACGGGCTCCGGAGCTAATACGTATAAGGCGCTCCCCCCACCCTTTTTTAAGTTTTTTTTTTAATAATGCAACATACTATTGTATATTTTAAGAAAATGTTTTTTTTAATTGAAATTTTAAGATTTGAGATTAAAAAGCCCGGGTCTCCTAAAGAAAAAATTTAAAGAAAATTATTTTTTTAAATTGAAATTTTAACCATTAAAATTATTTTTTATTAGAATTTTAAAGTCGGTCCGCAAAGGGCCCGGGCCTCGGGGATATAGCCCCCCGCCCCCTCTGCCTGCGGTCCTGTCTTAGAGTTATTGCACAAATAATATCTTTTGCCAATAAAAACATTAATAAATAAGAAATTATATATAATATTTAAGATATTATATACATCGAGTATATGAGCCGCGAAATTTATACAATTAAATATTTATTATTCATATATCCGAAAAAATAAGGTTGTGCCGCCGGGAGTCGAGAGCAGAGGGCACTCTGAGTACAAATCGGAGGATCCGTGGTTCGACTCCCGGCGGCACATCCTTATTTTTTCGGATATATGAATAATAAATATTTAATTGAATAAAAATATTGCAGGATCAATACGTTGACAATGGCTAGACCCTGAGGAAGTGTCCGAAACGTCGTCACTAGTACATCAATAAACAAATTGAAAATATTAACTGCTCTTCAATAATTTTTAAAGCATCCATATAAATATTTAGCAATGAGTTCTGAAAAAATAAATATTATTCTAATATGCTGTCTTTAAATTCTGAATTCGTTTTTTTATTTTATACCTTTTTCAAAAGGAAATGTTCTTTTAGTTCGAAACACCCGGTCTAAAAGAATTTTTTTACCAGAACATAATAATAAAAAAAGAAACTTAATTTCTACTCGTTAAATTGGCAAAGGGTTGGGAGTGGGAGGGGGGCGCATGAAGGGAGGTGGAGGGGGAAGGGCTAATGAATATTTTTAATTAAATTCCTAATTTATATGTATGCGAGTGGCGCACTTTATTTTTTTATTACTTTTTGAATATTCATTCATATAGCTACGTGAGTAGCTATATTTATTTATTTATTGTCGGGTGTCTCTCTTTTAATTTTTCTTTTTTAAAGACAATTAAACACTTTCTTATTAGAATGTGGCACACTCTAAAAAGAAGATTCCTATTCTATAATCTACAATGAAAAATTCGATATACAGGGTGCCCGGAAATAACAGGTAGCTAGAAAAGGAGATGATTCTACATGAAAAAATAAGACTTTTTTCCCTATAAACTTAATATGCCCAGACGCTTCGTTTTCAAGATACAGGGGTCAAAGTAGAATTTTTTTTTGTTTTTTGCTAATATTTCAAAAACCGTTCGAGATACAATGTTTACACTTTACACATAATACAAGCGGAATAATGAACATAAATCGTGTACAGAAGCTAAACATTGTATCTCAAACGGTTCTCGAGATATTAGCAAAAAAAACAAACAAAAAAAATTCTACTTTGACCCCCTGTATCTTGAAAACGAAGCGTCTGGGAATATTAAGTTTATAGGGAATAAAAATATAATAAAAAAAAACTTTTTTACAAAAATGCTTTTATTTAAATTGAACTAAAAAAGCGAAAAATAATTTAATTGTTCTTGTTAAAATTGTTGAATATTTATGACTTAAAATAAAAGCGTGGGGCGCATATTGATAGCTTAAGGAATTGTATATACTTAGAGCCTCGGAATCACTTCGAAGTGCCCCACGCTTTTATTTTAAGTCATAAATATTCAACAATTTCAACAAGAACAATTAAATTATTTATCTCTTTTTAGTTCAATTTAAATAAAAGCATTTTTTTTTTTAAGTTTTTTTATTATATTTTTATTTTAACTTTTTAGTCTTTTTTATTATAGTGTATTAAAAAAAAAGAAGGCAGGATGCGTGAAATAAAGTACCACATTAGTTTGGTCTATTTTGGTAAAACCCAACTCACTATTTGCGTCATCAAAAATGACCCTTAAGTATCAAATTTCACACCCCTAGCCCATAGGGAAGTCTTTTGAAATTATATTAATACGCGTGAGGTTTCAAATAAAGTACCACATTTCTCTAGCCCATCGGAAAGTGTCCTTAACAAAGACTCAAAGTTGGTGATTTTGAAAGAGTAAGTTAAATAAAAGCATTTTAAAAAAGTCTTATTTTTCATGTATTGTAGAATCATCTTTTCTAGGTACCTGTTATTTCCGGGCACCCTGTATATGGTGGTAAAATTGAAATAAATAGAGGAATTCCGTAGAAAAGCAAGAGTATATATTAATTAGAATTTTTTTTTTTTCTCATTCACTCAGGCCATTTAAGACTTTAGACGATAACCGTTGTATTATATATTATCTATTGTGGGTTCAGGCATTTCTATTTAAGCCATCTGGTATCCAAATGGCTTAAATAAAATCATCGGACTGCCTGGGTCCGAACCCGCGACGTTTGGTATAGGA
Organism: Euborellia annulipes; assembly: GCA_023213315.1. Lineage (NCBI taxonomy): Eukaryota > Metazoa > Arthropoda > Insecta > Dermaptera > Anisolabididae > Euborellia > Euborellia annulipes. The sequence continues at coordinate 71,567 of JAKCPI010031401.1, read as the reverse complement.
GGTAGGCACGCTACCTACTACGCCACACCCGGGGGCATTTTATTAATTAGAATTAATGAATATATATATTTATACATATAAACCGCTTACAGCATCAAGTTAGGCCCTCTAGAACTCACTGGTCCATCGACCTGCCCATACTATTCATTACAAAGGTGCATGCTTCTATTTATAGGAGATATTTTAAAATAATTGTTATTTCTCGATGGTATGTAAAAGGCTTTCGTTTTTCAAGGGTCTGAAAATCAAAGTTTGGTAGGAAAATTGAAGGTTTACTCTAGATAAGAATTTCTAGATCTAGTTCCGAATTTTGTCCGGGCAGACCACCTGTCCTGTTTGACGTCCGGATCTGAGAAATGTCCGGATTTTACTAATATGAGCCGATAACCTGGCCAAATTGGGGAATGATTAAAAAGGTTTAATTATAATAAATTTGTAATTTCAGTGCCTAATTTTCAAAACATTTTTTATACCCCAGAAAATCGTCTGACCTCAATAAATTATGATAACCCTATTCTAGTTTTGCGGATGAACGTGCAGGTAAATTTAATTTTAATTAAATTATCTACAAAAGCAGAGGTCAAGTCATTGAGGCGCGATATGGCTATTGATATTTCAAATACGAATTTATAACAAAATAATTTAAATAAAAAATAATTTATTCACATATAAAATTAAAAATTAACACTTTATAGTCCAAGAGCCGGCGACGAAAATGGGCAAGACAGAAAATATTGTCAGAATAGGTTGCATTTTAGTAATGGAAAGATTTTTTCTATCAAGTACAAGAGTAAAGTGGTCTTCAGAAGATTTCAATGACAAAATGAAAATATACATTTTAAAGAGAATCTAAATAATAAGTGATTTTTGAATTAAAAAAAAAATCGTTGGAGCGAATTTAGAGAAAATCGAAAAAAACTGAAAAAGTACATCAGTAAAGTACTAGTACTTTTTGGTCGATTTTGTTCAAAAGCTTCGTGTCACGTCCCAGGGGGGTGCCTAACTTAAATATAAAATTTCAATCTCCTAGTTCTTTCCGTTCTTGAGATATTTTGTTCACAGACACACAGACGCCATGTCGCGAAAACCACTTTTTTGGTTTCAGGGAGCCTCAAAACGTGTATATCCATCAAAATCTCGACATCGAATTTTTGACATGAATCCAATACTTTCTCTCTATATATATATTAACATATATAAAGAGGTAAGAGAAAGTTCAAAAAAAAGAAACTACTTCCATAAGTAATTCATCTAGTAATATATTAACTATATTATAGTGGACATGTCAGTTTATTTAATAATAATTTATCAAAGAAAATTAATTTTCAAAAGTTTTCTTTTTTTTTATGACACACAGAATTTTCCCTCTCTTTCTGTTTAACCAAAAAGGGATTTGTCTAATAAATCGGCTTGAAGGGTGGCAGTTTGATGGATTGGCTTAGAAAAGAAAGCAAGCAAGCAAGTGTGGGTAATAACATCAAAAAAAGGAGAGAGAGAGAGTTGATATTGGCAATGATAATAAATGATGATAAAAATTCCTGTTGCTCTTTGAAGCGAGCACAAATTCGGTGATAAACGGATTTCTTCTCTCCAAGGGATGCTGATGTCGCATTATCGTCATCCCCTAAGGGCGGGGGCGGGGGCGGGGGGAGGTCGTAAAATCAGAAACCTCGTAAAAAACTAGACGCGTCTTTTTACTCTTTCTTCATTCACTCCATTATTCAACTTTTATCAAGCGAAAAATTATATATTATTAGAAAAATCAAAGTGTTGTATCGGTATGTTTGTGTGTTTCCCCTCAAAGCAGGTGCTCTTAAACGAATAATCGCATTGCAACTTATTTAATTCAAAAATCATAATTTTTATAAAGAATTAATACACTATTAAGAAAGCTCTGGTGTGACTGACAGCACAACGCCTTCTGAAATCGGAAGTTGTGTGATATGCACTATCACACCAGGCATTTTTGTGTCGAGATATATTTTTTTATCGAAAGTATATTAAAATCCACGAGGTAAAATTTATAAACATGAGAAAATAATAATATTTTGTTATAAAATTCCTTCAGTGGTTTCCTTAAGGTGTTTCGCTGTTGTTCGGCGGGATTTAAGGAATTGTCGGAAGATTCAATCAAACCACCAATACATATCAAAGACAATTTTATTGGTTAACGAGGATGCATCCTGTTCGTTTCGGCCGACAATAGGCCTTCATCAGAACCACATTTGTCTGAAATTTTATAATAGGAAAAACAGGTGTTACATCGTTTCTAAAACTAAATAATATCTTGTCTTATGTTCTATGAACTACAAGAGTAAAGTGTGCTTCAAAAAATTTTTTGGAGCAAAATGAAAATATACATTTAAAAAATAATTGATTTTTGAATTTTAATCAAAATCATTGGAACGAATTTTGAGAAAATTGAAAAAAAAAAAAAAAAAAGTACAGTAGTAGAGTTCCAGTACTCATTGGTCGATTTTGTTGTTCATAAGCTTCGTGCCACGTGCCTAACTTGAATATAAAATTTAGGAACCGACCGAATATTCGGTTTCGGTTACGGTTTCGGCCAGTTTCGGCCAAAAATCATGGTTTCGGCCAAAAAGTGGCCGAACCTTTCGGCCGGCCGAAACCAGAGTCTGAAAAAATGGGATGAGACTCGCATGCAAAAAAAAAAAAAAAAAGGTCAAATAATTTGCACTTGAGAGAGAAAAAAAATTTAGTCTCCCTAAAAAAAAAGGTAAAATGATTTTCACGGGAGGGAAAAAAAAATTTAAAAAAAAAAAAAAGGTAAAATGAAAAAAAATTTTTATAGGAAATACAAGTTTCGGTTTCGGTTACGGTTTCGGCCGAAACTAAGGTTGAGGCCGAATATTCGGTTTCGGTTTCGGTTTCGGCTGAAAATCTTGTTTCGGTCGGACCCTAATAAAATTTCAACTTCCTAGTTCTATCCGTTTATAACACACTTTTTTTTTTTTTAATCATGGAGTCCCCCCTCCCCAGAAGGCTCCCCGACCCAAGAAAAATTTAGTCAAGATGAAGCCTTCTAAGCCCCCCGGAGGATGGCTGGTCCCATGCCTAGTTACGCCAATGCTATTGTAGTGAGATCCAATATTCCAAAACCAGTGCGTGCTTGTTTTTTTTTTTTTTTTTTTTTTTTTTTTAAACATTCACACTTTTTTTTTCTCATCCACACTCACACACATTCACACAGTCTTTTCAGTAGGGCTGGACGGTAAACCGGTTTACCGGTAAAAACCGGTAAAAATTTTTTACCGAAAACGCGGTAACGAACCTCTAATTCGATAAAAACCGTTTTTTTTTCGAAAGTCGGTAAAAACCTATTTTTTCGGGCGGTAAAAAATTTTGGTTCCGCGAGAAAAAAAATGTTTCGGCAAAAAATTGGCAAAAATTGGCATTCCGCGAGGGAAAAAATGTTTCGGCAAAAAATTGGCTCTCTAAAAAAAAGGTAAAATATTTTCCCGGCCGGGGAAAAATTTTGGTTCCGCGGGGGAAAAAAATGTTTCGGCAAAAAATTGGCATTCCGCGGGAAAAAAAAATGTTTCGGCAAAAATTGGCTCTCTAAAAAAAGGTAAAATATTTTCCCGGCCGGGGAAAAATTTTGGTTCCGCGGGGGAAAAAAATGTTTCGGCAAAAAATTGGCATTCCGCGGGAAAAAAAAATGTTTCGGCAAAAATTGGCTCTCTAAAAAAAGGTAAAATATTTTTCCGGCCGGGGAAAAATTTTGGTTCCGCAAAAAAAAAAAAATGTTCCGCGGCGGCAAACTTTGGTTCCGCGGGCGGTAAAAAATTTTTACCGACTTTCGAGAAAAACCGGTTTTTTTTTCATTATCGAGGTCGGTAATGAAAATCCATTACCGTCCAGCCCTACTTTTCAGCCATTTAAGACTTTGACAATAACCTTTGTGATGAATATATTATATCTATTGAGGGTCCAGGCATTCTTATTTGGACCCTGTTATGCAATGGTGTGTCAAAGACCAGGATTCTATATAATTTTTTTGTCAATTGTGCAACATTAAATATAAATTTTTTAGGACATGTTTCATAAAAAATACTATTAATTATAGCATTTGAAACAATATTCCGTGCTTAACTCAATTTTGAATTTTTTGGTCTTTGACACACCATTGCATAACAGGGTCCATTTAAGCCATCTGGTATCCAAAATTAAATAAAATCATTGGACTGCCTGGGGTCGCTACCTACTACGCCAACCCCGGGGGCCGCTTGAGGTTGTTAACATTAAATAAATATTTTTATTTTAATGGAAAGACCTCGGGCTTGGTGCAGTTGATAGCACGCCTGCCAAGGGTCTCGGGTTCGAATTCCAGGCAGTCCGATGATTTTATTTAAGCTATTTGGATACCAAATGGCTTAAATAAGAAGGCCTGGACCTCAAAGATATATATTACTAAATATATAACGGTTATCGTCAAAGTCTTATATGGCCTGAGTTGGCGAAAAAACTGTGCGAATGTGAGTGTGAATGAGAAAAAAAAAAACAGAGATCTTCTTTGTAGAAGCAGACACCCTAGCCCGCTACACTCATCTCTATTGATTAGTAGACAATTCAATTGATATAAATGAAAGGCGAACCGCCAAAACAAGAGGCGAGATCTATACCACTGTGCTATAGCTCAATTATTATTCTATAAATTAAATTTTAATTAATTTTAGATATTTTCTTTGTAATCGTTTTTGTAGTTGTTGGGTTTTTTTTTTTTTTTTTTGTTAAAAGACACAAACACTTTCGATTCACTGGGTGGTTTTTATTGCTGTCTCCAGTTTAGTGGGGGAGGATAATTCGCCAGTTTAGTGAGAGTAGGAGTTAATGTGCACACACACACACACACACACACAAATACAAAGAGAAATGAATCTCTCTCTCTCTCTCTCACACCCCCCACCCATTCACTCACTCACCATTTGAGTTGTAATGTGTGTCCCCGCCTTTATACTCCCCTCCCGGAAGTTAATGGCGCGCGAAATAGGGTCGCCGTCATCGTCCTCGTCCTCGACGTCGTTGTAGTCGTTGTCGTTGTCGCCACTCCCTTCGGGGGGCGGAGCTTTGCGATTTATTTTGGGCGGGGCCAATGTGAATTTCGCTCCCGCTCCCCACTCTATTTATTTATTTATCACCCACCTATCGTCGTCATCGTCGCCGCCGCCAACGAATGCTAATGAACCTTTTTAACTTTTTTATTATATTTACACACACACACACACACACATATACAAAAGAAGATAGGGTGTTGAAATAAAATCCTTTTTTTTTTCTATTTATTTAGTAATAAAACAAGAAAAATTTAATTTAATTTGAGATTTTTTCTTTCGTAATTAAAAAAATATAGTGGAGGTGCTGGGATTTGACATAAAATAAATACAAATTAATTAAATAATAACATTGAAGAGATAAGTGAGAGGTTGCAATTACTGGGGTGTGAATGTGTAAATCTCACTCCAAATAAAAGATAAAATTAGCTCAAAATTTCTAAATATATGAGTGGTTCAAAGCAAAAGTAAACAATTTTCTTATTTTTCCCTTTTTGGATAGTAAATGATGGTAATAATAATAATTTATTTGTGATTCCTTCCCTCCCCTGTTTTTGGGGTTTGGGGTACATTTTCTTTAAATTTACACTTACATTTTAATTTACAGATTATTTTTACATAGTAAATTTTAATTGCACTACCCCCCGACCCCCGCCAGCTGCTCGCCCGCCTTCGGCGGACTCTCGCCTTTTCTTCTTCATTATGAGAACCCGAGGCGCTTTTTTTTTTTTATCTAAAAAGAGACATTCACACCCTTTTCTCATTCACTACTCCACTCCCGACACTCACACTGTCTTCTTCTGGCAACTTAGTACCTATTTCAAGACTCTTGAGGATCTGTTTACACTCTGGAATACATAAATGAATAGAATACATAAATATATCTCTATACATTTCTATGGGGATCAGGCATTTATAATTAATAACTCAAGTTTGGTATTTCAAGATGGCTTAAATAATTTTCCTAATCATCAGGACCTGCTTATGTCACGAACTTCATCGACGTTTGGGATAGTGAGGTAGGCACGCTACCTACTACGCCAAACTCGGGGCGAAAAGGACATGGAATTATTATTTCCATTCCAATCCAGTGCCTGCTTGATTTTAAAAAAGAATACATAAATATTTCTCTATAGATTTCCTATGGGAGGAATCGTAACTTTAAGAATTAATATTTCAAAAAGTTATGGGAATTTCAGAAAGAAAATAATTTTCCTGTAATCCCTAGAAGGTCCTCTTTATCCATATACAATTTCATTTCAAAATTCCAACTGGAAGTGGCCTAAATAGAGCGTGACAGACAGACAGACGGACATTAGCGAATTATATATATATAGATTGGGTTCATGGTTTCTTTAGTTCTCTTAAAATTTCCCAGAGCTCACACCACTTTTTGTCCGGTCCTTTATTCAAGTGCCTTACGAGTTTTTCTTCATCTTCTATCTCTGTCCTCTTTTCTTCCAGCCATCCCCGCCATTCTTCGCTCGGCCCTTCTCTCAGTTCTTCACATTCTAGGAAGTGGAGCAAAGATTGTTCTTCCCTGTCGCAGAAGCTGCATCTTGTATTTGCTCCATATTTTCTAATGTCATTTCCGCATCTTAACCTGGCCAATATTGTTTTGTCTTTTTCTGATAATCTCTTATCTCCTAGATAGCTTACAGTCCCTAGGGTCTTCTTTAGGTATTTGTAGGTGGGGTTGTAAGTGGAGTTGTCCATTCTTGTCCATGCCTGTTGAATCTCATTGTCCAACTTTCTTCTCAGTGTTTCGGAGCATCTTCTTAGATTGTGAATAGAGTTATTTTCATTTAAGATTATGTCTTCTAGCATATTAGGTCTTCCTCCCTATATACCAACCCTGTGAATGATGGTAGTAATTCGGTGTAATAATGAACAATGTCAGAATTTCAATACTAATCCTCCAGAGTGCAGCAGTTCCTTAATGCAAAAAAAAAATCCAAAAATCTGAATATAAAATGTAAAATATATTACTTAGATAAAGTATAATTTAAGTTCTTAATGCTTGCTCAGATGTAAAATAAATAAATGTATATTTTAAGAGGAATTAAAGATAAGGCTTTAACTTTGATTCTTTTTTTCTTTAAAAGTGGACTTGTTCACTTTTGCTCTCAACCACCCATATATTGCCATTGATAAATCGTTTGACGTAAAAACATTTATTAAATTGTGGAGATGCTGGGATTATAAAGAATTTTTAAGCCTAAAATACGTCTGGGGGGACATTGAGAAAGACAAACACTTTGTATTTTATATGGAATGTATTTATTAGGTCAAATTCTCAAGATTAATTAATTAACAAGCTCTCTCTCACTGGCATTTCGATCTATAATGAACACACCGATAGAGGGGGGATGTTTTCGCACCGTTTAGCGCCTTCGAGGGGACAAGATCTCCAAGATGGCTGCCGACTAGATATTTCACATTCTTCAACACTTTCTCTGTGTGGGTGTAAAAACGTTTGGCAATAAAAAGGAAAGTGGAATGCGAAATTGAAATTTTGATTTTTGGATCTGATGTGTGATTTTTGTATACATTTCAATCAAATTATCAATCAGATGTGTGCTGTGCGACCAGTCATACCAGATTTTTTTTTATTTCATTTAAAACAAATTTTGAAAAAGATATTCTAAATAAAAAAATGTCACTAAAAAGATTCCCATCATCATGACTTGTATTCGTATGTTATTTACAAAAAAAAAAAAAAATCCCAGCACCTCCACACTTAAATCTTTTTTTAATTATATCCTAACATTTTAAATTAAAACAAATTAAAAAGTCTCTCAAATAAATTTTGGCATAAATAAATAAAAAAAAAAAAGAATTAAATATTTTATTACTAAATAAATTGTAACCATACACCCAACAACAGCAACAACAAGAATTAAACAAATAAAATTGAACGTAAAAAAAAATGGCTACAAATTAAAAGTTAAAAAAAAATAATCTCGTTTAATTCAACAACATTCCAGTTTTTGTTTTTGTTTTTTTTCATAATGTCTGTCTACTAATCAAGTGAAATCCTTAAAAAAGTTGATATGTGTATTTATTAATGATTTAAATACAAATCGAATTTAAAAAAAAAATCATACGTTTGGATAAAATTGGACGGGTTCAAGTCCTCCCATTTATTTATTTCTCTTCTACGGACTATTTTGTCCATTATACAAACAAATACAAATTTTGTGTGTGTTTACAGTGTAATCTTACAAAATTAACTAATTAGGTTTATTAATACTTTAGTATATGCAATGCTGAATACATATTCAGGAATATTTCTCGAATCATACTTATTTACAAAATTACATTTGGGTTCACCCAAAGTGCAGTTACCAGTATAGGAATTTTTATAATATTCCAAATTGATGAGTGGAATAAATCTGGAGGGTCTATTTAGAACTCGAAAGCCCAATGGGCAATCAATGCCTCCATTCAATAATTTAAAAAGAAACTTTATATATGGGTCCTGAAGATTCAATCTTGGGTATATTATAATTGTAAAAAAAATATTAAACATTTAGTGGAGGGCTCGCTGGTGTACTGCAAAGAAGATTCGTGTTCAAATCCCGGGCGTTCGGGTTTTTTTTTATTAAATAATAATATTTATTTAATTTATATATGCTGATTCGGACGAGATAATTATTTTTAAGTTGACTATACAGCAGCTTCTTTCATTATAAAGAACAGACGAACAAAAATAATATTTGAATGTGTTATGAAATTGTAGGTCCTGAAGATGATTTTATATCGAAACTGATCTTTGTACAAGGCGGTTGACCATCAATAATATAACTTAAAAATAAAAACTGTTTTTATTGATTTTTCGACCAAACATCAGTCATAGACGAAAGAAGCTGCATAGTCAACTTAAAAATATTTATTTAATCTAAACAAATCCTCAAACAGGCACATTGGAATATTTGATCTCACCACAATAGCCCCCAGGCAACTCTACGAAGAGAGGGAGTTGCTGTGACATCCCGTACTGTGGAAGGGACGTAAAGAAGATTCCCTCTCATTCTTCGAAAGGAGTAGGTGCTGAGGGAGTCCCTCCTCAACTAGGACATCCACCCGAGCATAGAAGAGGTTGGATAAAAGGAACAGGAAATAAGGATAAGAGACGATCGCAGGAGGAGGAGTTAGAGATAGAAAATAATGTTAACTTCACGGGGTGTCGGTGGCCAGAAGCCGGTGTGTGTCTTCGTGCACGGAAGCACCTCGGGTAAATAAACGTGGATCCCGATAGGAATTTCAAATAATAATAATCACCATTCACTGGCAATAGAAAAGGACAGAATTTGAAGGACGGAGAGGGAAGAACAAAAGACCATAAGGTCCAAAGACACCAATGCCAAAGGCGCAAATGTTTCAGAAAAAACGCGCATTCTTTCTTTCTTCTATCTCTTTCTCTCTCTCTCTTTTTTTTTTCTTCTTTCTTCATTTATTTAGTATAATATAAAGCAAGTGAGAAATCAATGAATCGAATCCAAATTATATTTTATTATAATAATGAAAAAGCAACATTAAGAGAGACGCAAATTCTAAGAATAAAATTCATTGGCGGAACGGAGGTGATTTTTTTTTATTTTATTTTGATGATATTTTATTATAATGATGTGAAATTTGAGAGAAATAAATAATGAAGCGATCAAAAAAAAAAAAAAAAACTCGGGGCTTGGTGAAGGGGTTAGCGTGCTAACCTCGTATACCAAACGTCGCGGGTTCGGACCCCGGGCAGTTCGATGATTTTATTTAAGCCATTTGGATACCAAATGGATTAAATAAGAATGCCTGGACCCCCAATATGTATATTAATCAATAACGGGCATCGAATAAAGTCTTAAATGGCCTAAGTTGCCGAAATGTGTATGTGAATATGAGTATGAATGGGAATAAAGTGTGAGTGTTTAAAAAAAAAAATTAATATGGGCGTAACTAGAGAATTTGGCTGGGGGGCCATGGGACCAGCTCCGGGGGGGCCTGGAAAGTCCCATATTTTCTCAATTTTTCTTGGGGCAGGGAGCTTTCTGGGGGGGGGGGGCACGAGCCTCTGGGAGGGCCAGGCCCCCCTCGGCATCCTCCAAGTTACGCTCATGATAATTAAAAAAAGGCGAGGGGAAAGGTGGCGCCCCCTGGCTAGCGCGGCTAGTATTCCTTCTAATCTATATATATAATTCACTAATGTCCCTCGGTCTGTCCGTCTGTCTGTCACGCTCTATTTAGGCAACTTCCCGTTGGAATTTTGAAATGAAATTTTTTATACATAAAGAAGACCTTTTCGGGATTATAGGAAAATTATTTTCATCCCGAAATTTCCATAACTTTTTGAGTTATTAATTTTTAAAGTTACAATTTCTCTCATAGGAAATGTATAGAGAAATATTTATGTATTCTTTTCATTTGTGTATTCCATGAAACAAATCCTCAAGCAGCCTCTGGATTGGAATAGAATAATAATAATTTTCTTTTAATAATTAAGAAGAAAAGGCGAGGGTCCAGGGGGGGGGGCTTCGCCGGAGGCAACCCTACCGCAGCTAATAACAAAAAAAGACAAAATTTTTTTTTTTTTTTTTTATTTGGCTTTTGGCCTAAGCCATTTAGCCACAAATAATTAATATTATTTTTAGTTAAGTTTGCAATTTTTTTCTCTTCCCTACAATCATTATTATGAATAATACAATATTTTTTGTAAAAATATAATCGCTGCAAGTGCCCCTTTCCTTAATCCCCAGAGCTGTCGAACCCCCCCCCCCTTGTTGCGGCACTGGACCTGAGTATTTTACCTAAACTCTTCATCTATCTTTTCAGTTATTAGTGTCAAACAACACGTTGTGGTTACTCCGAGTAACCTTCATGGGAATGATACTGAGGCGAGTTCCCGTTTCCTTCCTCAGGAGGAGGTATCTCAAATAGATTTGTTTTGAGGGGAAGTTGTCTTCAAGCTTAACAGTTTTATCCACTCGGCTAATCGCCTCTTCTTGGTCCTCTAAAAGACTGCAAAAATTCGTTTCATGATTCCAACAGAGCGTGACAGACAGACGGATTTTGGATTCAAAAAAAAAAAACCGCAAAAGGCGAGACAAATAAAATCAATTGAATTTGACCAGCCTTAGTCAAGATATATACATCAAGAAGATTTATTATTACAACAAATAAAAAAGCTAAATAATTAATTTGAATCTCTCTTGACAAGTGTTTGTTTGTTTAGTTTCACCCCCCTCTCATTTTTTTTTTAAGCGGGGGGATTCCCGAATTAGAATCGCGCCTGTTTATTTAATAGGATTATCAAGAGAGAGAGAGAGAGAGTTTTAGTCGTTTGTCAGCTGTTTAGGTCCTCTCTCTCTCACACACAAACATTCCAGGCTTGATTAGACCAGGCGTTAAGTCCTCGTCGTTGTTGTCGTTTTCTCCTCCCTCTCCCCCACACAACAACAACAACAACAACAACTACAACCAGAGCAGCAGCAGCAGCAGCTGCATGTAGATAATTTCACAGCAAATTAAAATCCGCCATGATTTAGAGCCATCACATCCTCTCTTGATGGTTAAATAGTGCCGACGTCGACGACGACGACAACTTCTATCTTCACAGATACACGCACACATAGCATTAGATGGATGGACGTTTATTTATTAGATTAACTTATTAGGTGTGTCGTGTCAATTGGATTAATTAATAAATTGAGATTAAAGAGAAGAGATTTTGATGATAATTCCAGGAATAGGAGAAATATTTATAGGTTAGATCTAAAAATCAAAGCTTAAATGACGTCATTATAATTAGTGGCTAATATAATTCAAAGCAAAAGTGGACCAAGTCCAAAGGTAAATAATCTCTTTTTGGATAGTAAATGTTGGTAGTTATTCGGTGTAATAATGAACGATCAATACTAATCCTCCAGAGTGCAGCAGTAAAAAAAAAAAAAAGTAAAAAGTGGGCTTGGTTCACCTATAATAAGAAGTGAGATTTCTACCTCAGTGCTCCCAAAGTAAATTTTTGGGTAGATCTGAGAAATTTTTTAACTCTTCTTCTTTATCTGTCCTCGCATTTTTTCGGCGGACCTCATTATTTCCCTCCCAACCCTATCATGCCTGTTGAAAAGAGGACGGAAGAGACGGACATAGAAAGAACTGAAAGACTGCCTGTCTCAGCTCGGGTAGCTCGTGGTCGCCATCCACGTACCCACAAGATGTGGGTCCCTGAGCAAGGGAAATTATTTAACTACAGTGTTAAAAAAAAAATTTCAAGGATACTAACTTTCATAAATCAATTTATTAAAAAGTTTCATAATCGGGTTTCATACACTGGTTTAAAAAAATCGTCCCTCCAGAGGTTTGAACTCGAGCTTTTGGTATCTTCCTCTCTTGGTATCTTCCCTTCATATATTTATTTATTTTTTTATTTATTTATTTTAAACACAAACACTATACAGACCACTGTGTCCAATTACATGGGTTTGTTACGAGACAATATATGGACCCTGTTATGCAATGGTGTGTCAAAGACCAAAAAATTCAAAATTGAGTTAAGCACGGAATATTGTTTCAAATGCTATAATTAATAGTATTTTTTATGAAATATGTCCTAAAAAATTTATATTTAATGTTACTTGTACAATTGACAAGAAAAACTACATATAATCCAATGTAAACAAAAAACTTTATTGTTGATTTTCTCAAAACTCAATGTTTGGTCTTTGACACACCATTGCATAACAGGTTCCATATAATGCAAAGCAAATCAAAAGTAGAGAAGACGAGATGAAAAACAAAAAGAAAACACATCAAATAAGTAAACACAAAGCTCTACTCTCTAAAAACGAATTAGTAAAAAACTACTAATTCATAGTGTATAGTCACTTTTTTAAGATGTGCAAAGTAGACCACCCGTAAATAGTGGATATCCACTTTTTCAATTAGTAAAAATTATTAATATGAAAAATTCACTAATTGAATAAGTGAATTTTTAAAAAAATAATGACCAAAAAAAGAAATGTTTAAGATATCTGAAATAAGGTGTGATGACACCGGGACCTTAACTTGTGTTTACTGACTCGAGTTCTAGCCGAACCCACTTAAACTTGACTTACTATTACTTCTCTGTTATTTGCTATATAAGTATGTCGCTGATGTTAACAATGCTTTTTACTTGAATGTTACTATATTCCTTCCCAGCAATTTATTTCTAAATAAACTTAATAAAACTAATTATCGTTATATCAAGAAATATATTTACTAAATTTTAAGTAAAAATATTTCTTAATTGACCATTTAAAAAATAATATTTTATTAATTTAAAAAAATTTGGAATCTATTTGTTTTGACTTAACATATATTTCCTGCAATTTTTAACAAAAAATACAAGTTATCTCAATATTATTATTTATTTGTATTATTATTACTTAAATAAAGCCTTATATTGCCAAAAATGTCTTTATTAAGGAACCGATCAAACAGCTGGTCGGCCATGTTGGCTTCTCAGACAGCCGGAATTGAATGAACTACTTTTTGAATTAGTAAAAAATAACTAATCTAAAAGTAACCAATAAATTTACTAAATATCTTAGTAGATTCTACTCAAAATGACTAAATTTGATGTAATTTTCTTACCTACTGTTTGAATAAGTATAAATTCTACTAATTCGTTTTTAGAGAGTATAGTAAATAAATTCTATCATCAACAATAAATAAATTCTAAAAATTTGTAACAATAAGTAAGTATAAATACAACTGTACAACAAACAAACTTAAAAAGAAGTTCTCAAACCTCCCAGATAGCACAGTACTTTTTTTTTTTTTTTTTTTTTTTTAAACATTCACACTTTTTTCTCATTCACACACACATTCATGCAGTCTTTTCGGCAACTCAGGCCATATAAGACTTTGACGATAACCGTTGTAGAGAATATATCTATTGTGGGGTCAGGCATTTCTATTTAAGTCATCTGACAGTATGTCTTATGTACGTACATAAGACGAATTGTGCTATCTGGGCTAAAACAGTCTCTATACTCTTCATGAAATTATTATATTTGACCGAAATCATAACAATGGCAAAAGCATTTGCGACAGATGACATAACATGTTATTGCGTATAGGGGCTCTCTCCTCATACAGAGCACCAACGTGGAACAAGGATCTAATACGTGAGTTGAAAGCAGGGACGCTAAATCTCACCCGAGAGAGTAACTCCGGACAGTCGATCCGTCCGCTGAGGACGTTATAAAAATATTTTCGCCAGCGACCTCATCCCAAACATCTCCAAGAGTTGACCATATGGAACCGAGGAAGCATGGTACCCTATGAATTTGTACGACGCCTCTGCCATCTCGACTACTTACATGGCTAAGAATATCTTACTTTTTTAAGCTACTTAAATTTGATTCATATTTTTTACTTAATAAGATTTCATAAACTTGGAATATAACAATTCAAGCATAAGAGTATAATAAAAAGATAGAAAATTCATTTTTACTTTCTCTTACCTCTATATATATGTTAATATATATAGAGAGAGAAAGTATTGGATTCATGTCAAAAATTCGATGTCGAGATTTTGATGGATATACACGTTTTGAGGTCCCCTGAATCCAAAAAAGTGGTTTTCACGACATGGTCTGTCTGTGTGTGTGTGTGTGTGTGTGTGTGTCTGTGAACAAAATATCCCAAGAACGAAAAGAGCTAGGAGGTTGAAATTTTATATTTGAGTTAGGCACCCCCTGGGACGTGACTCAAAGCTTTTTGAACAAAATCGACCAAAGAATACTAGTACTTTACTGATGCACTTTTTCAGTTTTTTTCGATTTTCTCTCTAAATTTGCTCCAACGATTTTTTTTAAAATTCAAAAATCAATTATTTTTTAGATTCTCTATAAAATGTATATTCTCATTTTGTGATTGAAATCTTCTGAAGACCACTTTACTCTTGTACTCCATAGAAAAGATAGGAGAAATGGTTGCCATGGTAACAAAATATAAATATTTTCCCATACTTATCAATTTTACATCTTGAAAATCGAATGTACCGTACTGTCGGTAACTAAATACATGTCGACACAAAAAATCTGGTGTGACAGCACAGAACACAACTTTCGATTACCGAAGGTAAGAGAAAGTTGTGTGCTGTGCGCCAGTCACACCAGATTTTTTTTTACATTTTATTATTTATGATTTTTTACGAGCTTAAAAAATAGGGTTAAATTATCCCCATTTCATTAATAAATACTCTTTTTAATAAAATATATTTACCTAATTATGCGATGACGAAATCCTAATAATATTCTATTCTTCACATAGGAAAAATCTAAACCCCTCTCTAAAAATCTCATTTAAATATAGACGAAATTTCTATGAATATCATTATTGATACCACAGATAATTTCCTAAAGAGATTAAATAATTTGTCTCGTTCTTTTTTTTTTAAATAATGTAATAAACGTTTTTTTTTTTTAGAAATTATAGGTATTTGAAAGTGAGGGTGTATTAGAGAGGGGAGGACACACACATCTGGGACCCTCTTAAAAACGTCCTCTGATTCCTCAGAAAGGGACAATTCCCCCCCCCTCCCTCCCTCTCTCTCCCCTCTTTTGGTTATTATTAATAGCTGCCAGATGACTGATCGGAAAATCATAGGTTATTTTCTTAACAAAAAAAGCAGAGAGGATTCTTGTCATTTTAATGTCAGAAATTAGTCATTTTATAAAATTACTCTATTATCTTGATTCATTTTTAAAGAAATAGGGTGAACAAAAAAAAAAGGAATTTTAAATGTTTAATCAAATAAAAATGGCGACTAGAGAAAATAAGGTGAGTGAATGAATATTCAGTGTATTAGAGAGAAAGTATTGGATTCATGTCAAAAATTCGATGTCGTGAACAAAAAAAAAAAATATTTAAAGAACAAAAAGAATTTGGAGGGTGAAATTTGACACTGGCCCATAACACAAAGCTTTTGAACAAAATCGGCCAAAGAGTACTAGTACTTTACTGATGTACTTTTTCGGGTTTTTTCGATTTTCTCTAAATTTGCTCCAACAATTTTGATTAAAATTCAAAAATCAATTATTTTTTAGATTCTCAATAAAATGTATATTCTTATTTTGTCATTGAAATCTTCTGAAGACAACTTTACTCTTGTAAGAAAAGATAGGAGAAATGGTTTCCATGGTAACAAAATATAAATATTTTGCCATACTTATAAATTTTACATCTTGAAAATCGAATGTACCGTACGTACTGTCGGAAACTAAATGTACATGTCGACACAAAAAATCTGGTGTGACAAGCACAGAATACAACTTTCGATTACCGAAGGTAAGAGAAAGTTGTGTGCTGTGCGCCAGTCACACCAGATTTTTATGATAATATTTTTGTCCTTTTCTATCCTGACCATCCTGTAAATAGAAGATTTTCTCTTGGATTTTTGTTCTTTTAAATTTTAGTAAACTAATAATTTTTCTCCCTTTGAATACTCGTCGCCCCCCCAATCGCCCCCCGCTTATATATCGCCCCCCTGAAAACCCAAATCGCCCACTTGGGGGCGATCGCCCCCAGGTTGGGAATCACTGATCTATTATATTAATTTCTGGTGGCTCATGACATTCTGTTAAATTTTTTAATTTGTACATAATATTTTTCATAAACATGATGGATACTATAAAATCAAAATTAAGTAATTTTTTTCGAAGATCCAGGCATTTACTTTTTGATTTAGAATCTAGAGTATCATTTACTTCTTCGAGGCATTTCACTAATGGTTCATAAGAATGAATTACTGCTTTAATTGATTCGGCTTTTGCAGTGCATCTTGTTTTTGACAAATTGTAGTCCATTCTCAATAGAAGCAATTTTGCTTTTCAAAAGTTGGAACATTTTGGTGCTAGATGTAAAGAATACATATAATTCTTCTATTGTATTAAACATTGAAGATATCAATGATCTAGAATTGCAAATATGTTCTATGGCTGTATTTATCCTATGATTTTGGCAAGGAATATAAATTATTTTGTGACCAACTATGTCACTTACATTTTTTGGGTTCCATTAAATTGACCAGACATGGAACTGGCAAAATCATAAGATTGAAAAGCCAAATTTAAAAGGGGGATTTCATTTTTTCGAAGGCATTCGACAATAAGTGCCGCAAGATCTCTACCAGATTTTTCTTTTACCTCACACATTCTCTTTCGGAATTACTTCTTCATCAACAAATCTTATAATTAAAGAAAATATATCTTTATGTGAAAAGTCAATTGTTGAGTCTGCCATTATAGTAAAAAATATGGGGATTGACTTCCCCGAGACTTTCTCGTATATACTTTTGGAATTACGTCTGGGTGTGTGTGTGTGAACACGATTGCTTAAAAACCAAAGCAGCTAGATCGATGAAATTTGGTATATGCTCCTTACACTAAAATTGTAGATTTCTTTCAACTTTTGGAGTAAATACGTCACTTGGAAGTAGTACTTTACTTAAAAAAGTTTTTTCCAAAATTTTGAAATTTTCAATTTCTTTGTTATATTAAGATAAAATACTCTATTTTAAAATGTTTTTATTCTTTGACATTTTTTCCGAAAACTGAATAGTTTTTGAAATAATCACAGAAGAAATAGACATTTTTCGTTAATTTTGGAAAGAAAAATCAAAACAAAATCATACAGGTGTCAATAAAAAAAGGGTAAATATAAACAAATTCATTTGTTTCACAAATCCGTTGATTTATATTTACATGTTTTTTAATGACACCTGTATGATTTTGTTTTGATTTTTTTTCCAAAATTAACGAAAAATGTCTATTTCTTCTGTGATTATTTCAAAAACTATTCAGTTTTCGGAAAAATGTCAAAGAATAAAAACTTTTTAAAATAGAGTATTTTATCTTAATATAAACAAATGAATTGAAAATTTCAAAATTTTTGAAAAAACTTATTAGGTAAAGTACTACTTCCAAGTGACGTATTTACTCCAAAAGTTGGTAAAAATCTACAATTTTAGTGTAAGGAGCATATACCAAATTTCATCCATCTAGCTGCTTTGGTTTTTAAGCAATCGTGTTCACACACACACACCCAGACGTAATTCCAAAAGAATTTACGATAAAGTCTCGGGGAAGTCAATCCCCATATTTAATAATGGTTATTGTTGGCCAACCTGCTACTTTTATGGAATTTTCTTTTTTGTTTTGCTATCTTGATTGATACTGACCATTTGCATTTACAGTGCCAAAACTTGCTAATTGCAAAAAATCTTTCCAAAAGTTCCAATATCTAAATTTTTGTTTTCTTGAAACTTCCTCGTTGACTTCAAAACCGTAACATTTCAGTACTTAAGAAGCTTTTTATGCAAGGAATAATATTAAAAATAATTTCTAAAAAACGAAATCATTTAAAACAAAATTTATTAGTTTTGTTTTCTCTCGAAAAACAAAAAAAAAAAAAAGTCAAGTTGTTGAGTGAAGAAGAGTCTTGGTGCACCCATTTCTATATTTTTAATGCGTTTTTCGGGGAAATCCCAGTCAGAGTGAGTGAGGGCACAGCAGGCAATATCGGAGACCCTCAGGGGTACCATAATTCACATAGAGAGAGGGAGGGGGTCCCATGTGGAGGGGTGGGGGGGGGGGGGCTGATTTATTGCGGCGCCGAGGGGGTGAAGCGAGCGTTTTACGCTTCGCAGGTGACACTCCTCACCACATCCTATCACATCACACCTTCCCTTCTCCCCTCCCTTCAATTTATCTAAATTCTACATAATTCACTCAACATTTCACTCTTTTTTTTTTTTTTTTGTTGGGAAATTGAATCAACAAAATTAAAATCTATTTATTTTTACCCTAAATGAATGTGACTCTGTGTGTTTTGTTTGCTCAGTCAACAGCTTAGAATTATCATATTGGGAATAAAATTTCTTTATATGTTGCAACACTCAAAAATATAATTATTATACAATAAAGGGTCCGAATTATTTCTGCATAATTTGGTATTCATCTGCTACTAAACAGATCTCGCTGGAATTAAATTTTTTATCAGATCCCTTCGGTCGGTGGGGTTTACCTCCCCTTGGAACTTCCTTCAAATGACCCGGGCCAGCTCGCGTTGCCTTAATCGTGTACTACAGTTTTTCGTTTCAAACGATTCATATAAATAAAACCTTATGCGTGGTTCAAAGCAAAAGTGGACCAAGTCCAAAAGTAAACAATTTTCTTATTTTTCCCTTTTTTGATAGTAAATGATGGTAATTATTCGGTGTAATAATGGACCATGTCCGAATTTCAATACTAATCCTCCAGAGTGCAGCAGTTCCTTAATGCAAAAAAAAAATCTAAAAATCCAAAAATCTGTATATATAACATTTAAAACGTGTACTTAAATAAAGTATAATTGAAGTTCTTAATGATTGCTGAGATATAAAATAAATAAATGTTGTATATTTTAAGAGGAATTAAATATAAGGCTTTATCTTTGATTCATTTTTTCTCAAAAGATTAAAAAGTTCACTTTTACTCTGAACCCTTTTGTTATAGCTTATTAAGAAATATCCCTGATATTTAAATTTGTAATTTGTATTTATAATAAAATTATTTTGTTTTGAATATTCCAAGTATGATCTAAAAAAAAAACAAATCGAGAAAGACTTCCCCAAAACTTTCTCGTATATTCTTTTGGAATTATATCTGTGTGTTAAAGGCCATTCCAGAAATAGAGTATAATTGTTTCGAAGATTGGAAAAAACGTTGGCATAAGTGTATTATTGCGGAAGGGGACTACTTTGAAGGAGATTAAATAAATTTGGAAAATTCTTAAACCATTTATGTCATCATGTTATCAGCCAAAGAGTACTAGTACTTTACTGTTGTAGATTTTCAGTTTTTTTCGATTTTCTCAAAATTCGCTCTAAGGATTTTTTTTTAAATTAATAAATCAATTATTATTTAGATGCTCTTTAAAATGTATATTCTCATTTTGCGATTGAAATCTTCTGAAGACCACTTTACTCTTGTACTTCATAGGGAAGATAGGAGAAATGGTTGCCATGGTAACAAAATATAAATATTTTCCCATACTTATAAATTTTACATCTTGAAATACGAATGCAGGCCTCCTGTCGACACAAAACAAAATCTGGTGTTGCAAGCACAGAACAGAACTTTCAATTACCTAAGGTAGGAGAAAGTTTTGAACTTTTTTAGTAAATCGGCTCTCCTAAAAATTTAGCCCAGTGAAGATTTGGTACCTTTTCATGTGGACGGTCACACTTAATTTCAAACGTAAATTTATAATTAAAATTAGTAATTTCATCAAAATCGTTGTTTGTTACTCAGAAATGAATTCAAGTTTAAACCAAAATGATTTGCGGTCTTAAAACACAACAACAAGAACAATAAAATCCAGAGAGAGGCAGTTAGCTCATTAATTAATTAATTGCTTTCTTCTTGAATTGTTGAGAGAGAACCAATAAAGAAAAAACCTGGCGGGTGTGTGTGTGTGTGTGTGTGTGAGGCCTCATCCATTCATTCATTCATTCCTTCTTGATTTTTATAACCCACATAAAATGTCTAAACAAATTAGCTTCAAAGCTACAAGTCACAAATTAACGGAATGTCAAGTCAAAATGAATTATAACTGAAAAAAAAAATAAAAAATTCTTTATTTTTTAGCACTCTGCTGGTCAATTACCATCATAATGTTCGTTCCTCCTCTCGATTTCAATTATGAAATTTAATTGTTAGTAATAATTGAGTTGGTTTACATATTATTTAAAATTATACCCGCCCTCGGGGCTTGGTGTAGGGGTTAGCGTGATAACCTCGTATGCCAAAGTCGCGGGTTCGGACCCGCAGGCAGTTCGATGATTTTATTTAAGCCATTTGGATACCAAAATACAATGTGGATGTGTTTGTGAGTGTGAATGAGAAAAAAGTGTTTAAAAAAAATATGGGGAATGACTTCCCCGAGACTTCCTCGTATATTCTTTTGGAATTACGTCTGGGTGTGTGTGTGAACACGATTGCTTAAAAACCAAAGCAGCTAGATGGATGAAATTTGGTATATGCTCCTTACACTAAAATTGTAGATTTCTATCAACTTTTGGAGTAAATACGTCACTTGGAAGTAGTACTTTACCTAATAAGTTTTTTCAAAAATTTCGAAATTTTCAATTTCTTTGTAATATTATGATAAAATACTCAATTCTAGAAAGTTTTTTGTCTTTGATATTTTTTCGAAAACTGAATAGTTTTTGAAATAATCACAGAAGAAAATGACATTTTTCGTTAATTTTGGAAAGAAAAATCAAAACAAAATCATACAGGACATGTAAATATAAACAAATGAATTTGTGAAACAAATTCATTTTTAAAAAACTTATTAAGTAAAGTACTACTTCCAAGTGACGTATTTACCCCAAAAGTTGATAGAAATCTACTATTTTAGTGTAAGGAGCATATACCAAATTTCATCTATCTAGCTGCTTTGGTTTTTAAGCAATCGTGTTCACACACACACACCTACACACACACACACGGACACACAGACATAATGCCAAAAATGGTTTTTTTGGACTCAGGGAGATCTAAAACGTGGAGAAACATCAAAATCTTCGTCGAATTTTTTTACGATTAGATTACTTTCTCTATACGAGAAAGTAAAAAAACTAAATAATAATAAGAATGCATCTATTTTTTGCTCGTCTATTTATAAAAATACTTTTGTAACGGATAGTATATTTATTTATTTTTTTTTTTTATTTCTAGAACGATTATTCTAATTAGTTTTTAAGAGAATCAATGACTCGAGTGAAACATCTATCTATCTATCGCCGGAACTAATTTTAAAAGACCCTCTCTCTCTCTCTCTCTCTCCCTTAGCGACTTCATTAAAAACAAAAACAAAAAAAAAAAGAAAAGAAAAAGAAATAGGGTGATGGAGATGAAGACGATGACATGTTTATATATCCATATTGCATACTTGCCGGGAAATGAGTTTTGAGTGATGTTCATCATCATAATGTCTAATTAAGGAGATTTAAGGGCTTTCTAAGGGCCTGAGCACTATTATTTAGTGAGGGAAAGAGAAAGAATTCTCCTCGGGTACTTGAGGGCATAGGGATGGAAAAGCCTTTTTCTTTTATTGAAAATAATCGACTTTTTTAGAATCGAGTTAAAGGGGGTAGGAAGCGAAGGTGTTACGCATGTTTTTCCCGATAAGAGGGCGTTGTGTGTCATAAAAAGTATGCCCAAAAAATCAAGTAATTCAAAAATTTGCCAAGAGATGTCAGAATGGTAGCTAATAATATTTAATGCATTTGGTTGATTTTCATTGATCTTTTAACAATAAATACTTTATAAATGTTATTATATATTATGTATCTTTTATAAAAGCATAAAAATATATAAATATAGGCTATATAAGATATCAGCTGTTAGACTAGCCTGCCATCTATTGCAAGAATGCTGAACTAATTTGACAGTTGAATTTTAAATAAATCATCTAAGCTTTTTTAATTTATGTGATTAATAATAACAATAAATTCATTTTTAAATTTTAAAAAAATTAAAGATTATTGGGACAGATTGTTTTTTTTTTGTATTTGCTTGATAACAATTAGTAGCCTATCCGATGGTAATATAGTTTGTAACGTTTTCATAGATTGACTTTCATCTTTCTTTGGCACCTACACATAACACACCAATCAACACGCTCTCTAAAGGCGGCCATACACGGCAAGTCCATTTAGGCCGAGCCAATTTGTGCGAGTCCATTTTTCGACCGATCCAAAATAGGGGGTCATACACGGCCGAGCCAAGCAGGCCCGTTTGAAATTTGACATTTAAGAGTAAATAAAGGTTAGTCTCTTAGTAAATTGTCAAATCGGTGCCTAATACAACAAAATAAAAATGCCAAAAAAATATATATTTTCTTATAAGGAAGATACAACAAGAAAATACAAATAGAATTTATTAAATGATTTTGTTTAATAAGACAAAAAAATTGTTTAAAAATATCAGAAAATATGTCACAATATAAATAATAAATAAAAAAATGTTTATTTAAATCCTTTATAGAAGGAAAAACAACCTTTTGTAGCTCGTTACATCTGTGCCTTTTTGAAATAGAATTTCGTTTAATACAACAAAATGAAAAATTGCATAAAAATATCCCAATATAATGTCATCTTTCATATCATAAATAATTTAAATAATTTTTAAAAATTGAAAATTTTTTATTTAAATCTTAAACACAAGTGAAGAAACGGTTACAAATTAAATGTAGGACATTTTGTGGGTCATTGAATCAAAATGCAAAATTGCCCCGAAAAATGCGGGATGAATGGTTACCATTGATCATTTGAACTTCCCCCAACAAAAGACATGTCACTCATAATTATCTTAATTTTAGTACTTTTTTCAAAATTTTATTAAAAAAAAATGATTTAAAAAATATTTAAATAATTATCCTAATTAAAATCTCTTCAGAAAATTTAAAAAATATCAAAAGGATCTAAAAAAAATAAATATGAATCTGGCAACGCTGCACAAGTTTTGGCTTGGCTCGGGAACTGCCATACACGGCGAGGACAAATCCAAGGCTCGTGGACTTGGCTCTGTGGATTTTGGATCGGATGGAAATCCAACCGAGCCAACTAACGGCCGCCGAGCCAACTCGGTTTCCCCATACACGGCGAGTTTTGGATCGGTGCCGGGCCAATTTGGACTTTGGACCTGCCGTGTATGGCCGCCTTAAGATCGGTTAGTGAACATATGTGGCATTCTTAATTCCTCAATTTTAGAGTTTTATTTTGACACTCAACTTTCATATTTCATTTTAATGTTCGGTGCCATTTCTGGATAGAATATTTTTCTTTTATAAAAAAATTGTTATATTATTAAATTTTTCTTTTTTTTTTTTTCTTTAGACAGATCGGGAACGGGGCTTGGATTGGATAAAAACAGACAGACGGACATTCCGCCATTATAAATATAGCCTTTTTTAATAAGAGAATAATTTTTTATAAGCTAGATATGTATTTTGTGCCTGAAACGAGTTGACTTAATTGCGTCACTTGAATAAGAAAAAAAAATGGGGGGGGGGGGGGGACGAAGCCCGCCGGCTAGTATATATAAATTTACAAAAGATTAAAAAGAAAAGAATAATATTTTTTTCGACTTCCACCTTCCTACAAAATAAATAAAATAAGTATTCATAGTTTAGTGAGGATGAGTGATGTGATGGATAGGGGAGAGGGGATGTTAGTCAACCAGCTAACCATTGGGGCGGGGACCAAACACTCAAGAAGCCCTTAGAGTCCAAAAACTGCACAACACACAAACAAAAAACAAAAAAAAAAAACCTTTTAGCATTTTCTTGACAAAAATGAAATTTACAGCTGGACCTTAAAAAAAAACAGACCGCCTTGATTTAAATGACCTACTTCAGAAGAAATACAACACACATTTAGCATCTTGACTTAAAACAACATCAACTCATAAATAAACAACAAAAACAAACAAATTGATTGGAGAATTTTTGTTTTCCTTTAAGCTAGGCCACACAAATGACAAACTACCAATTTTTTTTTAGGGGGGTTTGCTTTGTGATTTTAGAAATAATAATAAATTTTAAAACTAATATTGCTCAACTTAAATATTTGCCTTTGGGCTGCAGCACGGTAGGGATGGAAAAGACGCTCGAGAAGTCGATTTTCGATTTTGGAATCGACTTGATATTTTTCGATTCTCATTAATTTCTGAAAGTCCCGACTTTTAAAAACTCGGGCTTAGGAGATACTCAGTAAATATTAAATATATTTATTTATAATAGAAGATTTATTAAGTATTTAAACATTTTATTAAATACAACACAGCTCTCGGGTAGCGCGCCTGCCTTGTATACCAAGGGTCGAGGGTTCGGATCCCAGGCAGTCCGATGATTTTATTTGGATACCAAATGATTTAAATAAGAATGCCGGGACCACATAAGAACATAAGAACTGTCCAGAAATTGCAAGTGATATGGCACCGAACATTAAAATAAAATGTGTGGAAGTTGAGTATCAAAATAAAACATTAAAATTGAAAAAAATCGTATGCTCAGGGGCCCATATCTTGTGGGTACGTGGATGGCGACCACGACCTACCCGAGCTGGGACTGGCAGTCCTTCATCATTTTAACTTTTTTTTTTTTTTGAAATTTTTTCCGCCCCGCGGAAAATTTTTTTTCCCTCCCATGAAAATCATTTTACCTTTTTTAGGGAGACTAAATTTTTCCGCCCCCTTTTTTTCTCCCTCAAGTGCAAATCATTTGACCTTTTTTTTGCATGCGAGTCTCATCCCATCTTTTTCAGACTCAGGTTTCGGCTACTTTTTGGCCGAAACCGAATATTTGGTCGGTTCCTAATATATATCAGCTATTTTATATATAAATACAGAATAATAGCGGACTGTCCGTCTGTCACTCTTTGTTAGACTTTCGAAATGAAATTTTGCACTATTATAGAGAGTCCAGGAAAAATTCTCGGTTCTCCAAAAACCCTAAATAGGGAGCTCAAAAATTCAAAATTTTGACATTGAAAAGCATTGGGTTCTATCTCTCATTATGAAAAATTAAAGGTAATTAATAATAATAATTAACTTATTAAATCTCTCAAATTAAAAATAATAAAAATTGTTATAAATTAATTTTTTTTTTTTTTTTTTTTATTTTTTTTTTTTTTTTTTTTTTTTTTTTAAATAAAAAACATTCACACTTTTTTCTCATTCACACTCACACTCACACACACATTCACAGTCTTTTCGGCAACTGAGGCCATTTAAGACTTTTATACGATAACCGTTGAAGTTTTAAAATTCTAATTAGGAATATACAGGGGCGCCGGAACGAATTTGAATCAGGGGGGGGCAAAAATTTTTTTTTTAGGAAAATTAAATAATTTAATATGTTCAAATAGTATAAAACAAAAACAAATCCACTATAAAACCTTAAAAATTTTAAATAAAATCACAATTTTAATAAAATTAAAATTTTAAAAAATTTGCCAGTGATTTTATCAAAAATTTTTCGAAAAAATTTGAAAAAAATGAATTTCTTACTCCTTTAATTTTTTTAATTTAGAAGATTTTATTTTTAAAAAGTAAAAAATATATCATTTTTAAAAATAAATGAAATAAAAGAAGAAATTTTGCCCCCCTCTGCCCCCCCCCCTGTAGGATGCGGGGGGGGGCAATGAACCTTGCCCCCCCAGTTTCGGCGCCTATGAGAATATATAGGGGTATTTATTATTTACAGTAAATAAAATAATAAAAAAAATTGCTATATTTCCTAATAAGGGAGATATGTATATTTCCGATTGTAAGAAATGGGAGATGAAGGGAATCCAGGGATAAACAATTCCCTTTATTCAAAGTGTGTAAATATTCCAAAGAAAAAAAAAAAAAAAAATTCCCTCTATTTCAAACAACGTAGTAAAGGGGGCGGTTTAAATAATATAATCATATTGACTATTAAATCTAACCAGCTAGGCTATAATAAATAATAACTAGACTTATGTATTATTATTTATTTAATCCTCCCTCCCCTCCTCACCCCATTAATGTTTTATAAATTATCATATTTTACCTTGAAATTATATTTAATATAGGCTTTTAAAGCAATATTCAAAATGAATAGAAAGAGTGGGGGGGGGGGGGTTACGTAAATAAATTATGGATTTATTCTAATAAAACTCTTGGATGCCGTGTGAAGCGAATATTAAAAGAGAGAATTCTAATTTTTCTTCTTCCATTTAACGAATAATAAATTAAAAATTTATTAATTAGATGAGAAAAAAAAAAATTGTTTGATTATTTGTTGGAAATTAAATTAAATTAAATTAATTTTATTTTAATTAAACAAATAATATAAAAAGTCCTCGGTGGCCAGGTCCAAACAAAATGTGTTCATACCAAATAATTGTGAGATTTTAAGAAATTAGAATTTTTATTGTAAAAATAAAAGATTCTGCTAATGCTTATTTGAATTTAAATCTCTCTAAGGCAAGAGTAGTCAACCTTTTGATACCGCCGCCCACTTTTGCATCTCTATTGGTAGTAAAATTTCCGTACCGCCCACCTATTCTAATTTATGGTTGATTTATAAAGTAAGAAGCTTTGTTTACAAAGTATCCTTAACTCATCTGTGTGACATTATAGGAGACAATGCCCTCTCTCATCACACGAGAAAAATTTTATTAAAAAAAAAAATTCTCTCGTCGTTTAAAACTATGAAATTTTTAATAAAACGTGAAGGGACAAATTATTTATTTTTTTTTCTGTTCATCTCTCTAACGGATAATTTTTGCACAAAATTTGATTAACCGGATATTTTTATTTAATAAAAAGCATTAAGTAGAGTAGATGTATACTCCCTCTCTGGTCGTGATTTTCTGACACGTTTCAAGAGAAAAAAAATGAATAACTCGATCAACTTTTTTCTGAGAAACGAAAAATGGCTGCTGATGATAGAGAATGCATTCAGTGCATATCCGGGGGGAATGAATGATAAGTCCATAAGAGAAGATGCCTTCTTTCTTAAAAAAAAAAATCGTGTCAGAAAAACATACCAAATCTCATCGATATCGGGGCGTTGGGTTTTTAAGTTAACCTAATTCTAAATAATTCTAAATCAAATATCAAAATCTTGAATAATTTCTCTATTTCAAAATACATGGGAGAAAATACGAGAAATTTTTTTTTTTTAATTTTTCTTTTAGGTTGTTGTGGCCATTTCAGGCTTTATTGAATAAATTATTTGTATCGATGGAAACCGAAGGACGTTCCACACGCTGGTTTTTCGGGGCCGACCACCCGAGTTTCTACCGAGTTTAGTATTGCGTCACTGCAACGACCTAAGTGGCTGTTGCCAGGACTTTTTTTTAAACACTCCCACTTTTTTCCCACTCACACACACATTCACAGAGTCTTATCGGCAACCTAGGCCATTCAAGACTTTGACGACCCACCCCCCCTCCAACACCCACCGCGCGGGGTCCCACCCAAGCCATTCATTTAATTTAATTAATTCAATTGGAAAACAAAAAAATTAAAATAAAAAACCCTAAACCCAAAATAATTAAATTAATTTATAATAATGGTCATAGTAATATTTTGTGAAGGGTAAAGAAAAGAAAAGGAGAGGGGGAGGGGGGGGGGGAGTGAGGAAAGAGAAAAAAGTTTAAAAAATTAAAAAAAAAAAAAAGCCAGACGATAACCGTTATATTTATTTATAATATCTATTGGGGATCCAGGCATTGCCAGGACTTTGACTTAAAAAAAAAATTATTATCAAATTTTTTTAAATATTGGCTATACCTATTATTTTTACCTTCTCTTAGCTCTATATATTTATTTTTTTTTTTTAATATGAGCGCCTGAGAGCAAAAGTGAGTCAAGTCCATTTTTTTACTCTTTGTGAGAAAAAATGAAACAAAATTAAAGCCTTATATTTCAAAAATACAACATTTATTTCTTTTATATCACAGCAATCATAAAGAACTTCAATTATACTTTATCTAATGTAAGTACATATTTTAAATTTTCTAACTCCTGCACTCTGGAGGATTTGAATTGAAATTCGGACTGCTTCTTTCCCCGTCCTAATCCCGCGGAGGAGGTTTTTTTGCGACCGGGAAGGAATAAAACAGGCCGGCCGGTCGCTCGGTCTGTTGAAAATATAGAAGGAAAGAGACTGACATACAAAGAAAAGAAGTACTGCCAGTCCCAGCTAGGGCAGCTCGTGGTCGCCATCCACGTACCCACAAGATGTGGGCCCCTGAGCAATGAATTGAAATTCGGCCATGGTTCATTATTACACCGAATAACTAAAAAGGGAGAAATAAGAAGCCCCCTGGCTAGGTGCGATGCCCGCCGAAAGCTATTCCCTTAAAAAGTAAATAAAATTAATGAATCTCTATTAAATAAATATGTAAGCACTAAGGTGTAAAAAATTGATAACAAATCCATTTTTTTTAAGGTATCCATTATGATTTTAAAACAAAGAATATATCGATAGTCTCTTTTGTTTCTCCATAATAGAACAAGGTTATTAGAGGGGGTTGTTATTTATTATAAAAGAAAAGGGGTTAAATGCCATATGAACCCATTAAAGGGAGAAAGAGCCTTTTTAGACATTACATTTACACTTTCCATAAATTCACTGTTTCGTTCTTATTAATTACAAAAGCCCCGAATTTAATAGATTAGTTTATTGATTGACATTCTATTTACCGTAATAGTATTGTGAGATCAGTTTTGAAATATTATAAGTGAAGGGGGATTTATCTTAAAAAAAAAAAAAAAAAATAGAAACATATTTCTTTTTAGGATTATAATTAAAAGTTGTACACTCAAAAAAATAAAAATAAATAAATAAATAATATTAAAAAAAAAACACAACTGGCGGAGGTGTTAGTCTGATGACGTCCACAACACACAACTGAGAAATAAATAAATAAATAAATAAAAATAAATTTTATTAATAAATAAAAGATTTTAGTAGTTTTCTTTCATTTACTACATGTTAAATAAAATAAGCGGAATTTTAATTTTATAGAATTTATTTATTTATTAACATTCACACTTTTTTCCCATTCACACAGTCTTTTCGGCAACTAGACCATTTTCCGATACCCGTTATTTGTAAAATATATCCAGGCATTCTATTTAAGCCATTTGGTATCCAAATGGCTTAAATAAAATCATCGGACTGCCTGAGGTCCGAACCCTCGACCCTTGGTATACAAGGCAGGCGCCCGCAAATTTTTGAATCCGTTGCCAGCAATAAATAGCAAATAAGTAAAAAATGCTTATGTAACCACTTATCAGCTAAAATAATAAATGGAATACCCCCCCCGCCCCCGATCTCCTAATTAACACTAGAATTGACCCAGTAAAAGTTAGAGAATAATAAATAAATGTATTTATTTATTTATAAGAATGTTGACATAAGACCAGCAGTAATTTTTGCCACCAATACCAATAAATAAATATAATAAATATTTTATAAAATTAAAATTTCACTTCTTTTAACATGTAAATTAAAGAAAATTTTATTTATTAATAAAATTTATTTTTATTTATTTATTTTTTCAGTTGTGTGTACGTCATCAACCTCTCGAGTGCTAGATTGTCTCTTTTAATTTTTTTTTTTTTTTAAATATTTATTTTGAAAAGATTAAAACTGAATCTGATAGAATAAAATTCAGGTAACTTGTGGTCGTTATCAGGTGGGAGTTGTCGGGGGGACCTGGCAACGGAGAAGATCAACAGTCACCACAATCGTTGAAGTTAAGTGATGCTAAGCACGGCGAAAGTTTGGGATTGGTGACCCCGAGCAATCAGCGTGTGGAACGCCCCCCTGTACATTGTATATTAAAATTTATAATAATAAATTAAAAGGTTTTCAATTCTATTTTGTGTGAATTATATAAAGAAAATTGAAGATTTAAAAAGTACAGACAATTGTATTCATGTATGATTCTTTTTGTTTTATAAAAAAATTTTTTCTATCAGTGTAAAATTATGATATATATATATATATGTAAAAGATTTCGAAAAAATGATTTGACTTTAAAAGCTCATGTTACATATTATTGTTGCAGATTTGATGATGGTCCCTTAGGGACCGAAACTGGTTAGTCATTGTTGGCACCAGTCATCTGACAATAAAAATCCTGAAAATAGAAAATTTGTTTTAATAAATTTTTTATGATACCTGCCCGAATATCCGGCTTAAATAAGAAGTAAACTTCCTTCGTATATTTTCCATCTGATGACTCTTGCAACTTCCTAAATTCTATATAAATAACCCCTAAATGGCCTTTGTAGCCGAAAAGGGTTAAAAAAGTGTGAGGTTTTTGAAAGACCAGAAAACCAAGAAGCTATTTATTGTAAATATTTACAGTATCATTAATGCCATATAGTGATTGATCAGACCCATTTATAAGCCATAGATTACGTCAGAGCTCGCGCCTATCTTCTTTCATTCATCCCCCACTCCAATTTTTCTGCTGATATCATCGCATCATTTATTATTCAAAATTATATACGTCGCTCTCTCTTTCTCTTTCTACTTATGCAATTTTTTTTTTTTTTTTATCTAAACAATCATGGAATAATAAATTCCTATCCAATTTTCATAAATGATAATCATGTAAGTTAGTTGTTTTTTTTTTTTTTTATTCTTTTCTTGACACATAAATATAAATAGGAAGAGAAAGGAAATGTTTTTATAATTAGTGATTACGATAATAATAGATTTTTTAGTAAAAATAAATGTCAAATTCTTATTCTGGTGGTTCTTGCCTCTTGTGCTAGGAGTTAGGAATTAGGATCCTGTCCCATGTAAGGCCAGAACCTTGGATGGGTGACCGGAAAACTCCCATATAGTATGACTCCGGCTGGCTGAGAAGCCAACATGGCCGACTGTTTCATCAGCTGTTTGATCGGTTCCTTAATAAAGACATTTTTGGCAATATAAGGCTTTATTTAAGTAATAATAATACAAATAAATAATAATATTGAGATAACTTGTATTTTTTGTTGAAAATTGCAGGAAATATATGTTAAGTCAAAACAAATAGATTACAAATTTTTTTAAATTAATAAGATATTATTTTTTAAATAGTCAATTAAGAAATATTTTTACTTAAAATTTAGTAAATATATTTCTTGATATAACGATAATTAGTTTTATTAAATTTATTTAGAAATAAATTGCTGGGAAGGAATATAGTATCATTCAAGTAAAAAACATTGTTTACACCTACGACATACTTATATACTAAATAACAAAGAAGTAAGATTACGTCACTCCCGTCAAGTTTTAGTGTGTGACCCCCCTCAATTCGGATTCGGCTAGAACTCGAGTCAGTAAACACAAGTCAGGTCCCGGTGTGATCGCACCTTTAGTCCGAGGCATTTTAAAGTATTTTTTTATGCAGTCTTTTTTTTTAATGATTTAAATTCGTAATCATTTTACATAAAAGAATGCTTTTTTTGTAATTTTCATTAATTAAATTTTTTTTTTTTGCAAAAATACGTATTATATAATAAGTAACATACACCATAAGACAATAATTACCTTCGATAATCAAAAGTTGCTTGTCACACCAGATTTTTTGTAATAATCTATCTTCAAAGGAGTTCCTTATGATGGGTAAGGTAAGATTTAATTAAAACAAAATGTTTGAATGTTTAAATATAATTGCGACTGTTTTTTTTTTTTTGCAGGTAATTTTACAGTTTCGGAGATAAAGAGTCCATCTTCAGGCTGAAACAACATACCGTACATCCATCATCACAAATATTGTCAATCTTATAAATTATAAAAGATTGGCAATATTTGTGAACAAATTTGTGATGTATGTTGTTTCAGCCTGAAGATGGACTCTTTATCTCCGAAACTGTAAAATTATCTGAGAAAAAAAAAACAGTCGCAATTATATCTTAACATTCATACACTTTGTTCTTACCTTACCCATCATAAGGAACTGCGAGTAAACTTCCTCTGAAGATAGATTCTTACAAAAAATCTGGTGTGACAAGCACAGAACGCAACTTTCGATTATCGAAGGTAATTATGTTATGGGGTATGTTACTTATTATATAAAATTTCAATAAATTTATTTCATATTAAACGTAATTTTTTTTTTTTAATTCAAGGAAGAATGCACCTAGTGTTTAATATTATTCCCAAGGGTGCCGTGAACTTCAAAAGGTTGGGAAACTCTGACTTAGACAAATGATTCTGTTGCAAAATCCGAGCATCTTAAAAAAAAAAAACTCTTAAAATTTTTAATAAATAATAGTGGACCTTTTTTTTGCCTCGATACGGAACGATTCTCTAATTCAATTAATCACAAAAATGTCATTCGGGTTGGCTACTTGAGAAAGAAAAATAATAATTTAATTAGCAGGTAAATCGTCTTCTCATTATACTTGTTTGCATATATGGAAGGTAGTAGTTGAGAAGTGTGTGGGGGAGGGGGAGGGGGGGGGGGGGGGGGCAACGCAACACTCAACCAACATCCGTCACACCTTATAACCAGTGGTCATTTATTCCAATTATCCACACACACACAGATATGTGTTAATTTAATGTGGAAATCCATTAATTTGCAACTAAGAAATTACATTTTTCTCTTGTTGTTGTTGTTGTTGTATTCGGTATATCAATTAATTACACCGATAAACGGAGTGAAAATAAAAAAAAAATTAAACCTCTCTCTCTCTCTCTCTCTGACTATTGTGTTGGGGCGTTACCAATTTTCATTGAATCGAGAAGAGAGCGTTCCCCTCCGCCGCCACTCTCTTTAAGCTTAATGAAGTGAAATGCGTCATTTCATCAAGTTTAGCATGTTTTGAAATTCTATAGAAAATTAATTAGTTTTCTAATTACGAACAGAGAGAGGAGAGAGAGAGAGTTAATTTGCATTCATCAGTCCTGTTATAAGCGGGAGACATCTGTCTCTTGATAATTATTAGGTTAAATAAATACGTATTTATTTCATTGAAGTTGCCAAATCGAAGGGGGGGGGGAAGGGGGGGGGGAATTATGATAAATAAATAAATAGAATCCTCAACGCTCCTTATTATTTATTTATTTATTTTTTTTAGACATTTCAACTGCTGAGATATCTCTGAAAATATTGCTTTATATTACCGATGGCTTCCGGTAACAATCACCTGTTACGTCATTTAACTGAGGACTAGCTCAGTGGAGACGGGGTGGATTTCAGATAAATATTAAAAAAATAGAGATTCAGAGACTTTGGCTTAAATAAGAATGCCTGGAGCCCCCGGCTTGATGTAGTTGGCAGCGTGTCTGCCCGCTACGGGTTCGGACCCAGGCAGTCCGATGATTTTATTTAAGCCATTTGGATACCAGATGGCTTAAATAGAAATGCCTGAACCCCCAATATATATATTAATTACAACGGTTATCGTCTAAAGTCTTAAAATGGCCTGAGTTGCCGAAAAGACTGTGTGAATGTGTGTGTGAGTGAGAAAAAAATGTTGAATGTTTAAAAAAAAAAAAAGCATATTTAATAAAAGTGTAAAATGGTTGTTTCGTAAGGTAGATTTGGAGAATTTGAAAAAAAAAAATAAAATAACGCACAGAGAGCTCTTCGCTTACACAAAAAGATGCATCTTTCAATATGCATGTTCAAATATTTTATATATTACACAACAACATCTCTGTGTGTTTTTTTTTTAACAATCTTTGGTCCCGAAGAAGGATACGATTGGCGTCCGAAACTTCGACCAAAAGAATTTAAAATATTTTTTATTCTCCTGGCTGCAAATTTACCATCCTTAAGAACAAATGTAAATTTTATAAACATGGGAAAACATTTATATTTTGTTACCATGGCAACCATTTCTTCTATCTTTCCTATGAAGTACAAGAATAAAGTGAGCTTCAAAAGAATTCAAGGACAAAACGAGAATATACATTTTAAAGAGACCTGAAAATGAATTTTAATCAAAATCGTTTAAGCGAATTTTCAGAAAATGGAAAAAAACTAAAAAACCCCCCCCCCCCCCCCCCCCCCCCCCCCCCCCGCCCCCCGCCAACCCCCTTCCTCTTCCCCAAAAAGGGGAGTAAGTACATCAGTAAAGTACTAGTACTCTTTGGTTGATTTTGTGGGGGTGTTTAACTTAAATATAAAATTTGAATCTTCGAGCTGTTTTCGTTCTTGTGATATTTTGTTCACAGACAGACACACAAAATCTCGACATTTAATTTTTGACATGAATGCAATACTTTCTCTATCTATATATTAACATATATAGGTTAGAGAAAGTAAAAAGGACTATTATTTATTTTATTTGGAAATTATTAAAAAAAAAAATTTTAATCTTAAATTTAATAACGTAATAATTAATAAATAAAGAATATGAAAGTTGTTATACACGTAATGAATTTGAAGTTAAATGAGAGAGACAGATAAGAGATCAAATAGAAATAAATTAAAATTAAAACAAGTAGAAAAAAAAAAAAAAAATTAAAAGAAACCGCAAACGAGCCTTAGAAAGAGAGAGAAAAAAAATGTGTAGCTAACATAATTTTATTGTAATTAGAATGAATGAATAAAGACTTCATAAAACAACGGAAATATTCTCTCTCTCTCTTCTCTATTTATATTAAACTAGAAACACCGCCCGTCTTCGGCGGGCTTCGCTCAAAAATAGTATAGGTTGAATAAGGCCTGATCGAGCAAAAACGTTTTCGAACAAAACATTTTTGCCTAAAACTGTTTTTTCAATGCCTTTTCTATGGGTCAACGCACACCGAAGAGACAAAGCACAATTGGACATCATCGAACAAAATGTTTTGTCCGAAAACCTTTTTGCTCGATTGGTGTGAGTTGGCATCGAGCAAAACATTACTGGAAGCAAAATAATTTTTTTTTTTTTATAATTTTTAAAAACACTCACACTTTTTTTCCCATTCACACTCACATTCACATAAAAGTGGTGATTCGCAGCGATATGGTCTATCTGTGAACAAAATATCTCAAGAACGAAAACAGCTAGAAGATTCAAATTTTATATTTAAGTTAGGCACTCTCCTGGGACGGGACACGAAGCTTTTGAACAAAATCGGCCAAAGAGTACTAGTACTTTACTGATGTACTTTTACAGTTTTTTTTCGATTTTCTCAAAATTCGCTCCAACGATTTTTTTTTTTTAATTCATAAATCAACTATTTTTTAGATGCCATTTAAAATGTATATTCTCATTTTGCCATTGCAATCTTCTGAAGACCACTTTACTCTTGTACTTCATAGGGAAGATAGGAGAAATGGTTGCCATGGTAACAAAATATAAATATTTTCCCATACTTATAAATTTTACATCTTGAATTCTAATATATCGGCAGATACTAAATCTATGTCGACACAAAAAATCTGGTGTGACAAGTACAGTACACGTCCACGGGGCTTGGAGTAGTTGGTAGCGGCCCTACCTTCTATAACGAACGTCGCGGGTTCGGACCCCAGGAAGTCTGATAATTTTATTTAAGGCTGGACCCCTAATAGATATTATTTATATATAACGGATATCGTAAAAGTCTTAAATGGCCTAAGTTGCCAAAAAGACTGTGTGAATGAAAAAAAAAAAAGTATACATCAGATTTTTTTTTAAATTCACACACTCACACTTTTTTCTCATTCACATACACATTCACACAGTCTTTTCGGCAACTTAGGCCATATAAGACTTTATACGATAACCGTTGTATTAATAATTATAACACAGATTCAATTGAATCAATCCTGGTTTGAGATCCTATGAAATTTAATAATTATATATATTGGGGGTCCAGGCATTCTTATTTAAGCCATTTGGTATCCAATGGGTCCGAACCCGCGACTTTTGGTTTACGAAGTTTGCACGCTAACCCCTACACCAAGCCCCCAGGCCTCCAGATTTTTTTTAATCACACACACTCTCTCCCCCACCCACACACACACACACACACACACCCACCCCCCCTTCCCCCAACCAGCCCCATGTAAGACTTTAACAAAAACAATTTAAAAAAATAATTTTTTATTTTGGGTGGGGTCATTTTTTTTAAAGAAGGTTGCAAACAAATTGAAATAAAAAAAATCATCCCGCCGGCCCCCCCCCCCCCCCGGGGGGGTGGGGAGGGGAGGACGCCACCCACCCCCCCCCACCCGGGGGGCCCAGATTTTTTAAATTTACATATTGAGGGTCCAGGCATTCTTATTTATTTATTTGGTATCCAAATGGCTCTGGAAGCAAATGCTCGATGGCAAAAAACATTTTGCTCGATCGGTGTGCGTTCAGCCTAATTTAAATAAAATTTAAAAGGAAGTGAAATGGATAACAGAATGGCTGGTAATGGAAGAATAACATTGGATAATTTGGAAAAAAACAAAAAAAAAAGAACATCTTATTTAAAATATAGCTATTCGAATATTTCTTTCTACGAAAGCACCAACAATTTTTTTTTTAAAGACTCTTTGATAATGTATGTCTTGAATATTTTTTTTTTTTTTATCCCTATTCATTTCTTCAAAGAGAGATTACCGCTCAATTTTTTATACTCATTTGACGAACCTAAATGATATAATAATTGTTATTAGACGTACTTAATAGTATAGTAATTTCTAAATAAAATTGACATAAATTTAAAAAGCATAATCCTAACGAGTTAAAAAAAAAAAAAATATTTCGAATATCCAAAAAAGGTATAAACGAGTTAACGTTATATAAAAAAAAAACAAGTAATTTATTATTATTTAAAAAAGGAAATACTTTGGAAGTAATTAATCATTCCTTGATATGATAGAAGGCTGTATAATTGGGTGAGTAATTAAAAAAAAAAAAACTCTTAAATGATGACGTAAAAAAAAAAAACTTAGATAGACTAATTGGAATAATGATAATAAAAGGTATCTCATTAAAATGTCACACAAAAAAAAATTATCAAAAATTAGTTGATAAAAATACCTTGGAAAGTGAGTGAGAGTATCTCCCCCCCTCCCCTCCCTCTCCCCTCCCATATAAATTTTATTTAATATGATAAATACTTGATTAAATAAAATCTATTCAATTTATTTCATTAGAAATAAATAATTTATTGGTTTATTATTTATTCAAGATTTAAAGTTTCATTTAGGAACCGACCGAATATTCGGTTTCGGCAAAAAATCCTGGTTTCGGTTAGATTTACATTTGAGAGAGAAAAAAATTTTCCGCCTGGTAAAAAAGGGGAGGAAAAAATTTAGTCTCTCTAAAAAAAGGTAAAATGATTTCCACGGTCGGGAAAAATTTTTTCTGCTGGGCGGGGAAAACTTTGGTTCCGCAAAAACAAAATTTTCCGCAGAAAAATAATTTTTTATTTAAGCCCCCCCCCCTGAAAAAAGTATATATACGCCCCTGATAGGAAAGACAAGTTTCGGTTTCGGCTGAAACTAAGATTGAGGCCGAAATTCGGTTTCGGTCGGACCCTAGTTTCATTATTAGATTTGTAACTTGTTCACGTTAATGAATGGGGCTTCGCCCTGAATCCCCCCCCTTCAACTGGCTCGGACCCGCCTGCGGCGTTGCCCCTTTTCTTAATTATGAAAAAAAAAATTATTATATTTATTATTTTTTAAACACTCACACACAAACAGTCTTTTCGGTAACTTAGGCCATTTAAGAATTTTTACGATACCCGTTATTTGTAAATATATCTATTGGGGGTCCAGGCATTCTTATTTAAGCCATTTGGTATCCAAATGGCTTAAATAAAATCATCGGACTGCCTGGGGTCCGAACCCGCGACGTTTGGTATAGGAGGCTAGCACGCTACCAACTACATCAAGCCCGAGGGCGAAAAAAATTATCAATTCTATATTGCAATCCAGTGCCTGCTTGAATGAAGATTTGTTTACGTTCATAGAATACACAAATGCAAAGAATGCATAAATGGTTCTCTATACCAGTGGTTTCCAAACTTTATGTTATCGCGCCTTCCTTAAAAATATTTAATCGAATAACCTCTCCCCCCCCCCCCCATTTTATAAAATAATCCCTCTTATTTTGAAAACAGCAAAAGTTAATCTCTAGTAACCAATAGCTTGAAGGTTTACTTTCCTTGATATTCTGATCCTCGGAATTTTAAATAAATATTATATAATATTCATTAGCGGAAAATTTTATTGAAATCTGGATTGCACAATTTAACAGTTTCGGTTTTACAATTTTGCAATTACAATATTATAAAATAATACAAATACACAAATTTTTGTTGCAAAAAAAAAAAATGTATTAATACAAACTATTATATTATTTATTATTTTATCTATAAGAATTTATGCAATAGGTCTTTAGAAAATTGCTTGCTTTGGCTAATATTCGCGACTCCTTTAAGACTAGTCCGCGCCTCACAATTTGGAAAACGCAGCTCTATATATACATTGCCTATGGGAGAAATCGTAACTTTGGGAATTAATAACTGAAAAAGTTATAGGAATTTCGAGATGAAAATTTTAAATTTTTCTGTAATCCCTTGAAGGTCCTCTTTAAGCATAAAAAAAATTTGGTTTAGAAATTCCAACTGGAAGTAGAGCGTGAATGACCGACAGACAGACGGACATTAGCGAATTATATAAATAGATTATTATTAAAACAGTCTTTTTATAAGACTTGCCCATTTTCCCCTTATTCTATGATCGTTTTATTAAGTAATTTTTTTTTTTTTTTTTATTAAAAAAATTAAAAATTAACAAAATTACTTTGCAATCAATGAGGAGTCGTGACTCGTGTGTGTGTGTGAGGTGATAATGTTTTTCGAAAAAAGCGGCCAAGGAGTCCCCCTCCACCCTCGAAACCTTGAAAAAATACTTTCCGAATATTTTAAGAATTTTTTTAAAGTGGTCCGCGGCTTAAATTGAGTTGGGAACCTCTGATCTAGAGTTATGTTGTATTTTGAGGTCCTGAGGATGGGTGACGAATAGTCCCCGAAACGTAGACATAAAAAAAAAATTATTGGGCCGAATTAAGTCATTTTTTTCTTCATCTTATTATTATTATAAGTAAAAATAATTAAGTAGTGACACGGGAAGAGTTTTTTTTTTTTTTGGCATCTATATATATTAATAAATATGTAGTTAATATATATTATATTGAGATGGATAAATAAATTTGCAATGAATATTTTCGTTGATTTGGTCGCCGTTGTGGTCGTCGTCATCGTGTCTTGAACGGCGGCGGCGGCGAGGATCAAAGCCCCAAGTTGCATTAGTCACACCTGGCAGGCGGCCCTCCCCTCCTTGAGAAGATATTCAACAAGCTAAAAACATTCGCTCGCGCTCCTTGCACAGCGCCTTATTAGATGCGATGCGGACATTCAATTAAAAAAAAAAATCCTTAACGTGTAACAGATCCGGATCACTGCCTACTCTGATCTGAACGATGAACGATACCTTCTTCTTAAAGGTGATCACATCGTTGTTAGAAATTAATGAGTCTTTCTTTCTTTCTTTTTATTAATACTAAATTCTTTTAAAAATTATAAAATTATAAAACACGTAAGGACGAATCTTCCATAAAAACAACAACAACAACAAGAATATTGTTTTTAAAGATGATTACAACTTGTAATCAATGGAGACTTTAATGCTCATTAACGTAGAAATATATAATTTCATCACTCTAAGATTAAATACAGTCATTGAACAAATTAAAATGACTTAATTAAATAATTAACTAACTCTATTATTATTTCAATTGTTCATTCAAACTTAATTTTACAACTGTTAAGTTGATGGATAAAGTGATTAGTCTAATTTATTTGGGAGACTTGAATGCTTTTCATGGTAGGTGATCAAAGAAGAAAATTTATTGATTGTAATTTGGAGATTTTTTTTTTTATTATAGAATAAATTAGATGAAATTTTACTCAATAATTCTTTTTTTGTTTAAGAATTCATCTCCTAAAATATTAACCTGATACTTTGTCTTGTTTATGTCAAAAAAATTATAAAATTAATTTTCTCTGATTTATTCATCTTTTTATTGAAATATTGTATTATAAATATTTATTATTATACTTTGGATTCGTTGCAGTTTAATTGGAATCGAGAATTTTCCGGGTTCATGAAGCTTTTTTTTTTTATTTTAGAGGCTATCATATTTATTTGATTGTCAAGATGAGGATCAAAGTTTGAGTGAGCATTAAAGTCCCCAGAGATTTCAATGCCTTATTTTAAAATAGGAAATATTCACATACACCAAGTGTAAACAATCAACAATAAGAGCACCTAAAAAATGTATTCAGAAACGTTTCGGCAAGGATCTGCCTTTTAATGGTAGCCTATAATTGTTTAAAATTTACATCTTGATATTTAATTGTGTGTTGTTTGTTTTCTCTTGTAAATCAAATTATTTAAATAAATCACTTCAAGTACAATTTAAAGTATGGAATTAAAATTGAGCGAACAAAATGTTCTATTATTTAGATAATATTATTATTTATTGTTTACACTTGGTGTATGTGAATATTTCCTATTTTTAAATAAGGCATTGAAATCTCTGGTGACTTTAATGCGTATTTCTTGTAAAATATTTTTTTTTAATAAATAAATATGAATTAATGAATAAAATATGTTTAAATAATTTAAGTAAGATCAGTTTTTAATGATAGATTGAAAACAGAAGCATTGATTTAAATTTATTTCAGAAAAAAATTCAGTTTTCCTTTTTTTTTTTTTCTTAAGACGATTATAATAATTTATAATACGTTTCCTTAAAAGGAGTAGGTGTTTCCAGTTGTTATTTAATTATTCCTAATTTAGTTTTTTCTTTTTTTTTTTTTTTTTTTTAGGTTAGGTATTAATTCTTTGAAGTAGGTTTCCCTTTCTAAATGACCATGATCCTCTTCTTCAACGGATAATGGAAATTCATTTGTGTCGTTCACATTTTTTGCCTCGTTAACACAAGAGAGGGCGCAACACATATAAGGGAAAATGGGACAACAACCTTTGACTTCCTCTAAATTGCATGCAGTGTAGAAAAAAAAAAAAAAATTCTTCCAAGGAACAAATCATCCATGAAAAAACTTAATTTCAGATTGATTAATAGTTGTTAGTGGAATTTTTCGCTTTTTCAGGGGTGTAGCGGGCGGGGGTGTGTGGATGGTTTTTTTTTTATGTGCATGCTCACTCTATCTAGTGAGTGAGAGGTAATTAAACAGCCATTTAGCTCTTTCTTTAGATATCGCTCTATTAAGAGTGCATTGAAGTCTCCGACAATTCCCACGACTTTTTTTTTTTCTTTTAATGCAAAATTAATAAACCTATTTATTAAATATTTAGTGTAAGTAATGCGTCATCAACTCTAAAGTGAAAAAATATTTAATTATTTATAGTTATTAATATTTAATAATTATTAAAACGTTAAAAGTTTCTATTTACTTTTTGACCTATTATTTAATTAATTATTTATTTATTGAATTACTCATTTTTTTTCTCTGTTCCCTCCCACTGTGTCATTTTAGTTATTTATTATTATTGGCAATTTTCTTTTGTTTTATTATCAATTTCTCAATTTAATTATTTATTTATTTATCAATCGACTTGCCAATTAAAAATAAATAGGCTTTCAAATATTTTAACTCATAATTTGTTGATAAATTTATTAGGTGAAAGTATTATTTTATTGTTAGAAATTCTTTTCTTAATATCATCATCTTCGAATTTTGGTGTCAGTATAATAAATATCAGAAGTGACTGAGGGCCCGTCGCACGGCCTGACGCTTAATGAGGGAAATAAAATGCAAGCTCGGGTAACTCGTGGTTGCCATCCACCAAATATGAGTCTCTGTATAAATATTTTTATTTAAAGTTGTCAAATGTGAAGTGTCCATTTATAACTTAGACCGAAACGTAATGTCATATTAAAAAAAATTCCATATATATTTCCTGCACATCTCGACTTATTAATTCTTCACTTCATTAAGCAAATTATAAAATTCGGATGAATTAAAATTCTATAACTTGTTATTATAAGACCATAGCGCCAAGGTATAAGTCTCACTTCTTGAGCTAGGGGTTTAGGGAACGCTTCTCACCCAAAATTTTTCAAAATCAAATAAGGGACATATTTAAATAACCCCCCAGATGGCAAAATAAAACCTTCAATTAAAAAATAATAATTAATATTAAATAAATAAATAAAATAAATTTTATTTTCTTAATAAGAATTATACAAAAAATTTATTTAAATAATAACATATAAAATATTGTAGTAAGGAAGAAAGAAAAGAGCGATTGGAGCTAAGTTTATTAATCGCTTCAAGCCGACGTTTCGGTCAGATATACGACCATCATCAGGGCTGAAGCGTGTCAACAAAATGTCGAATTGCACAATTGTGTAAAATATTTTTTGCCATTTTATAAGAACCAACAGGATATGCGAGTCAAGGTTAAATTTGCTAACCTTGACTCGCATATCTTGTTGGTTCAACATTTTGAGGAATTTTGTTGACATGCTTCAGCCCTGATGATGGTCGTATATCTGACCGAAACGTCGGCTTGAAGCGATTAATAAACGACTTAGCTTGTAATTTCTTTCTTCTTTACTACAAGATCTACTCAGCTATCCACCTCACTCTAATATATAAAATATTGTAATTTGTTATTACGAGTATATCATAAAAGAGATATTGACAGGATAATTAATTTTGTGGTTAATAATACAGCGTATCTATTTACCAATTTTAAATTACCTACGAATAAATAGAGTTGCTCTAGAAAAAAAAAAAATTAACTATTGTTATATTTATTAATAAAGATCTCTCTTATATATATATATTTATTTTTTTTTTTTTTAATCAAACTTATCTATAGCATGAAGCGTATAAGGAAGGAGAGAGAGAAAAAAAAACCCTTTCTGAAGAAACCCTAATAGAGTTGTTACTTTATAGTAGGGGCGCGTGTGTGTGTGTGTGTGTGTGTGTTAAGGGAAGGGGAGAGGTGGGAGGGAGTACGAGACTCGAAGAGGGTTATTTATTAAAGATTCAACAACATAAAAGCATATGCTATCCGATACTAATATAACCCTCAACAGCAACAACAACAAAAAAAAAAAATCGAAGGGTTCTCTCTCTCTTCTTTTTACCAAACTAATGAAACTAATTATATATTGATGATAATAATTATATCTATCCGTTTAGTAGGATGATATTACCAATTTATTTAAATAATTTTTTTTTTTTATTAATATTATTATAGGGTGTTTTGTAATATGAATAAAAATTTAATAATCTTTTTATTTGCTCTCTTACAGTTTAAAAAGTAAATAATCCGGGATATATCCCATTTCATATACGGAAGCTGTAAAAAAAAAAAAAAAAAAAAAATTTTTTAAAATTAATAATTTATTTATATAAAAAAAAAAAAAAAATTTATATTAATTAAATACACAAAAAAAAAAAAAAAAATAAACCAAAAAAAAAAAAAAACTTTTTTGTTGATTTTCAAAAACCAAATTTTTGGTTTTAAACCCCCCCACACCAAAACGGACCCAAAAAAACCA
This sequence comes from Euborellia annulipes, assembly GCA_023213315.1. NCBI lineage: Eukaryota > Metazoa > Arthropoda > Insecta > Dermaptera > Anisolabididae > Euborellia > Euborellia annulipes. Next base: position 27,394 of record JAKCPI010031401.1, on the reverse strand, counting down.
AAAAAAAAAAAAAAAAAAAAAAAAAATCATTGTGTGGTTTTATGAAAGCACGATGCAAGTGAAACTTTTTTTTTTCTGAATCGTAGGCGTTTAACTGAAAATATTCAGAAAATTATTTGATTAAGGGTGTTTAAAATGGCGTTTTTACAAAGTATTAAAATAAAATATAGATATAGATAATTAAAATAAAAAAATTGAATAATTAAATCTCACAATTATTTTTTTATAATTCGTCATATATATTAAATTTCAACTTTCCTATTTTTGTCATTTAATATGAATAGAGAAGTAATAAAAAAATCTCGTAGAGTAGTAAAGAAACCTGATGTGAGTGGCCGGTGACGTCACGGCTTGTAACTAGGGATACGGTATCGAAAAAAAAGTATCGATACCAGAAAGTATCGATACCAGTAGGTATCGAGTATTTTTTAAAGTATGAGTATTTTTCCTCTTTTTTAAATTTTTTCGGTATCTTAGGCTCCTGATGTCTTTCAAAGGGCCCAACGGAAGATCAATGGGGTATACTGGTGTTTAAAAAAATCTTGAAAATTCAAAATAAGAGCCGTTTTAGAGCACATTTTCTATTAAAATTTTTTTTTTCCTCAATATATCTAAAACTGTGCCTGATGGAAAAATTCTAACTACATATCTGAATTCACTATAAAAATTGTACTGAATTCACTAATCAGACTTCTTGTGAAGAAATCCTTGTCGACCAGTATTTTTATTACTTTATATATTGGCCTTTCTATGTAATATTTGCGCGCTTTTAAATTTAGTAAATACAGTTTGCAATAATACAAAAAAAAAATTAAATTAGAAATTTAATGTTATTCAATTAAAGGGTTTTTATTAAAAAGTATCAAATTTTCCAATATTAATAAATAATTATTAGGAATATGAAGAAATAAAGTCTATCCCACAAATATTGACCTTTTGTTATATATCAACTTACTATTTATTAGGAACCGACCGAATATTCGGTTTCGGTTACGGTTTCGGCCAGTTTCGGCCAAAAATCATGGTTTCGGCCGTAGTTTCGGTTTCGGCCAAAAAGTGGCCGAACCTTTCGGCCGGCCGAAACCAGAGTCTGAAAAAATGGGATGAGACTCGCAAAAAAAAAAAGGTCAAATAATTTGCACTTGTAGTCCAGTCAAATTTCACATTAAATTCGCAAACGCGAAATAACGCTGCATTTTTGGTATGTTATTTTGACCCCTTAGGAGAGTGTGAAACCACATTTGGCAATCAAAAAAAAGTTGTGCTACCTGCATAATACGACAAAAATTTCAAAATTTTCGGTTTTTGCAGTTTAATTCAAAAAATATGTGCTTTTGACATTAGTTGTTATTATCATTTTTAAAGTGTATTAAATTTCAAACAATTGAAGCCAAACTACAGCTTTATAAGTATAATAGTTTTTGAGATATGATACAATTTCATGTAGGGCTATTTAAAACTTGTATTATTGGAATTTTTGTTTTTTAAGTTTATAGGAGAACTATAAGAGCTAATGACCCCGTTTTGCGCTTAAATGAAAGGTAATTAAATGTGCTAAAACTCAATTTTTCACAACTTTTCTCTTAGCATGAGCCGTTATGTCGATATTGGGCTTGAAACACAACAGAAATTTAAGAATTTTTAATTTTATTTATGTTTAAAGCCAAATATCGACATAACGGCTCATGCTAAGAGAAAAGTTGTGAAAAATTGAGTTTTAGCACATTTAATTACCTTTCATTTAAGAGCAAAACAGGGTCATTAGCTCTTATAGTTCTCCTATAAACTTAAAAAACAAAAATTCCAATAATACAAGTTTTAAATAGCCCTACCTGAAATTGTATCATATCTCAAAAACTATTAAACTTAAGAAGGTGTGGTTTGGCTTCAATTGTTTGAAATTTAATGCACTTTAAAAAATGATAATAACAACTAATGTCAAAAGCCCATATTTTTTTAATTAAACAGCAAAAACTGAAAAATGTCCGAAAATTTTGAAATTTTTCTCGTATTATGCAGGTAGCACAACTTTTTTTTGATTGCAAAATGTGGTTTCACACTCTCCTAAGGGGTCAAAATAACATACCAAAAATGCAGCGTTATTTCGCGTTTGCGAATTTAATGTGACTGGACTATTACTGCAATTTTTGTTTTTTTACGATTACAAGAAAACTACAAGGGTTACTGACCCCGTACTGCGCTTAAATGAAAGGTAATTAAATGTGCTAAAACTCAATTTATCACAACTTTTCTCTAAACTTGAGCGGTTAAGCCGATGTTCGGCTTTAAACATAAGCAAAACTGAAAATTGTAACATTTGTGAAAATCTTGTACATTTTTCAATTATCATATCTCAAAAACTATTAGAGATACGGAGCTGCAAATTGGCTTGAATTGTTTCAAATTTAATATACTTTAAAAATGCTATAAGCAACAAATGTCAAAAAGCCCATAGTTTTTTAATTAAACTGCAAAAACTGAAAAATGTCCGAAAATTTTGAAGTTTTTCTCGTACTACGCGGGAAGCACAACTTTTTTTTAATTGCAAAATGTGGTTTCGCACTCCCCCAAGGGGTCCAAATAACATACCAAAAATGCAGGAATACTTTACGTTTTGCGATTTAAATGTCGATATTGACTGGCCTATTGAGGGAGAAAAAATTTTAGTCTCCCTAAAAAAAAGGTAAAATGATTTTCACGAGAGGGAAAAAAAAATTCAAAAAAAAAAAAGGTAAAATGAAAAAAAAATTTTTATAGGAAATACAAGTTTCGGTTTCGGTTACGGTTTCGGCCGAAACTAAGGTTGAGGCCGAATATTCGGTTTCGGTTTCGGTTTCGGCTGAAAATCTTGTTTCGGTCGGACCCTACTATTTATATCAAGAGAAAAAAAGAATATGCGATATTCTTTGGCAGAATCGCAATTAAAATATTTATATAACGTTTAAAGTCTGTCTATATGGCCTAAGATGCCGAAAAAACTTAAAAAAAAAAAAAATTGTTTTTGAATGAGTAATACACATTCGATACCGGCAATCAAATACTCATATGAGTAAAGTATCGAAACAAAAGTATCGATACCAGTAAGTATCGATACTTTTTTCGTGTCCCTACTTGTAACGCGACATGCTGATAAAAGGGTGAAAAAATTTGAGGCCACCAAATTAAAGTTTCACTTTAAAATTAAATTTAAATATTTTAATGTAGCTATTTGTAGTTTTTTAAATTATTGAAATCCAACTGGAAAAGGGGAAACACATCCTCGGGCTTGGCGTAGTTGGTGGCGCGCTTGTCTTCTATACCAAGGGTCGCGGGTTCCGATCACAGGTTTTATTTATGCCATTTTGTTACCAAATATATACAATATATATTATAAAAATACTAGTATTGTTAAAAGTTTGATAAGGCTGACACACTTTATTTGACTAATTTTCCTTCCGAATTTTGTAATTTTATAAAGAGTTTTTTTTTTATTGTTTAGTTTTGCTTTGTTCTGCTTTTTATTTAATAATTTTGGTTTTGTTTTGCTTTTATTGTTTATATTAATTTGAGAAATATTTTTTCAGCCCAATGGGGTGTAGCTAAACGGGCAAAATAAAAAAGAAAAATGAGTTTCCAATTAGAAGGGCTCAAAAAATTTAGACTTTTCCCATAAGAAATCATTCCCATTTAAATTCACACACACATACACAGTCTTTTCGGCAACTTAGGCCATTTAAGACTTTTTACGCTACCCGTTATTTGTAAATATATCTATTTGGGGTCCAGGCGTTTCTATTTAAGCCATCTGGTATCCAATTGGCTTAAATAAAATCATTGGACTGCCTGGGGTCCGAACCCGCGACTTTTGGTACACGAGGTTAGCACGCTAACCCCTACACCAAGCCCCGAGGGCTTAGGAAAATTAAAATGTCGATTATAAAATATTCTGACTTTCAATTATCATTCCTAATTCTTCAAATGTTTCCGTTTATATTATTTAAAAAAGAAAAAAAGGTTATTTATTCGTTTCGTTTAAAAGTCAGCCTGTTAAGGAGGGTGGGGGGGGTGGGGGTGAAAGAAGAAGAGGGTAGGTAGGTCTTTAGATACAGAAATTTTGACAGTTTAAAGGGATTAATAATAAATAATTCGCGGGGCATGTTTCGATTACGAGTTCCATATGTCAACGGGGTTGTTGTTGTTGTTGTTGTGCACACAGGTGGTCCAACAAGTAACAACCCCAGGCGGCCCACCCAACACGTCGATCCCCAGCTACCTACACCTTCATTAGATGCTTCTCACACCTCGGAAAAGAGAGAGAGAGAGGGAACCATCAATTCCACTAATCTTCTTCTTCTTCATCGTCTATATTAGTGTGCCCTAAAGAGAAAGAGAGAGAGAAATGACCAGACTCGGCCTTTTTGTAGACCACTCGCTTCATTCGTTTCGCTTCTCTCTCTCTCTCTCTTTTCGATTCCTGTTATAGAACACACACACACATTTATATATATATAAATTGAACAGATGCACATTTATTATTTATTAAATGATTCGTTTAAAGGAAATTCTTTTAATAATATTTCACTCAAAACAAATTAAAGAAAAAAAAAAAATTGATAATTTTATAAAAAATCACCTTATAATCAACGGCTATCAAATAAATATTTCTATATAATAATAATATTTTATAATTATTAAATGCGTTTATCTAGAATTAATCACGATTATCCGGGTACTTATTTATCCGTACTTGACTGTTGATTGGGGGGAATCTCGATGAGAAGCCACAACGTTTCGAGCGTTCGTCACGGTCATCTTCAAGACAAAACAAAACACTTGCTAATTCTGTAATAGTCAATTATAATCAATTAGAACTAGGAACCGACCGAATATTCGGTTTCGGCCAAAAAGTAGAAACTTTCGGCCGGCCGAAACCTGAGTCTGAAACGATGGGATGAATGAGACTCGCATGCGGCAAAAAAAAGGTCAAATTATTTGCACTTTTACACTTGAGGGGAAAAAAAATTGAGGAAAAAATTTAGTCTCTCTAAAAAAAAAAAAAGGGTAAAATGAATTTCACGGGAGGGGAAAAAAATTTCCGCAGGGCGGAAAAAATTTCAAAAAAAAAAAAAAAAAAAGGTAAAATGATATTTTTTATAGGAAATACAAGTTTCGGTTTCGGTTAAGATTGAGGCCGAAATTCAGTTTCGGCTGAAAATCTTGTTTCGGTCGGACCCTAATTAGCACCTTTTAGGGCTAAATGTTTATTGCAACAGTAACGAATTATTTAATTAAATTTTCATCTAGTTATAGATAAATATTAAGGGCGTTCCGGCGTTAACACATCTTCAGAGCTAGGGCACAAACTAAATATTACGTAGTATAGGAAAAATAGAGTATATCCAAGTACCGGAGCAAATAAAAAAATTTAAAAAAATTAACTATTACATTTATTAACGATCTAATTTATGTTCATTGCAGATGGCAGCACTGAATCTTCCTATATTGAGCCCGATATTAGTCTGAGTAGGGGTTTCAAAGTAAATCTATTGCATGCTAATTTAGGTCCAAAAATGGTACAAATTTTCATTTTTACTAGTTCCGGCCCGAGTAAAAATGATTAAAAATGATCGAGAGATACACACGTCCACACCAGGGACACACATAGTAGATCAAAAGTGACCAGAAGAAAAATGTGTATGCCCCCGGGTTTGGTGTAGTAGGTAGCACGCCTACCTCCTATACCAAACGTCGCGGGTTCGGACCCAGGCAGTCCGATGATTTTATTTAAGCCATTTGGATACCAGATGGCTTAAATAGAAATGCCTGACCCCACAATAGATATATTCTCTACAACGGTTATCGTCAGTCTTATATGGCCTAAGTTGCCGAAAAGACTGTATGAATGTGAATGTGAAAAAAATGTGTATCCCTGCTGCGGGCGTGTGGATCCCTGTGTGTCCCTCAAGGTTCACTATGCAGACCTGCTGCGGCCGTGTGTATCAAGGGCGGATACAAGGGGGGTAAAGGGGGTAATTACCCCCCCCCCCCCGAGATTTGAAAAAAAATTATTTTTAATGTAAAATTTTAAAAATTAATACTTAAAAATTTGAATGATGAAGGAAGAGAGGATGTCAGCCAAAAAAGGGACTGGCTGACATCCTCTCTTCCTTCATCATTCTAATTGCTGAACAGCCACTTCTATTATCAACATCTTAAAAATTTGATTTGTATTTATATTCTGGCCAACAAGTACAGAATGCGCCTTTCAATTACCGAAAGTAAGAATAAATAGTGTGCTGTGCGACGAGTCACACCAAATTACCCCCCCCCGAGAAACACCTCTGGATTCGTCCTTGGTGTGTATCCGATCATTTTTACTCGGGGGGACCAAAGTTGGGAATAAAAGCTAGGGCCTATTATGATCTCAGGGTTCAATCTCAACTTACAGTGCCCTAAATAGGGCCGAGGGAAAATAAATTTTCGACTCCGTTAAATACCACATTTTTATTAAAAGCCCAAGATCCTGAGAAAATCAGAAGATGTTAAAAGTGATTTCTTTTTTTTTTTTTTTTAAATTCATTTAATGATTAGGCTTCTTTATAAGAGAGAGAGAGAGAGAAAGATCTTAAATGCATCTCTCAGATGACGATGATGATATGCGAATATTTGTTCAAAATTTGAGTCATTGATGAAGCCGCCCGCCCTCTTCTTCCTCTTTTCTTCTTCACTCTGTTGTAAACATCTCATGATTTTTTTTTTAAAGGGAAGCAGCAACAGCAGTAGCGTTTCGTTCGTTCTTTGAAGTCAACTTTTACTATTAAAATGCTAATATATATGTGTATACGTGTGTGTGTGTATCTTTCTCTTTTTATATAGAGATCTATCTCTCTTTAATAGAGCAAGAAGGAAAAAAAACATTTTTTTTTTTTTTTTTAATAATATAATTGAATTAACTCATTTTTTTTTTACTTTCTCTTACTTATATATGAGAAGTTGAGAGCAATAGGCTACAACATTTATTTATTTTACATCTCAGCAATCATTAAGAACTTCAATTATGCCCTCGGGGCATGGTGTAGAGGTTAGCGTGCTAACCTCATATACCAAACGTCACGGGTTCGGACCCCAGGCAGTCCGATGATTTTATTTAAGCCATTTGGATACCAAATGGCTTATATAAGAATGCCTGGACCCCAATAATAGATAAATTCATAAATAACGGTTATCGTCAAAGTCTTAAATGGCCTAAGTTGCCGAAAAGACTGTATGAATAGGTGTGTGAGTGTGAGTGCGAATGTTTTTTTTATATATAAAAAAAAAAAATTCAAAATATATGTATATGATGACCAATAGCAGCTCCGAGGATGGCTTTGACCAAAGCCGAAACGTCAGCTGTTGAAATATATTTTTAAAGACAAATTTTTGGCTGCGTTTTCTTCCAACTTTCATTCCTGATATAAGTCTGAAGATAATTCCAATCTAGAATTGAAACGTCACTTTTTATTTTCATTAAATAAAGATTGACCGAAATAAGATCCATTTTTGTTAAAAAGGGTTGGGAACCACTGATTTAAGTCATTTGGTATCCCAATTACTTGAGTAAAATCATTGGACTGACTGGGATCTGAACCCGCGACCCTAGGTATTCAAGCGCTACCAACTTCAGCAAGCCAGAGGGCGATTTGGTTCATTATTACACCGATTAACTACCATAATTTACTATCCAAAAAGGTAAAAATAAGAAAATTGTTTATTTTTGAACTTTTGCTTTGATCCATTCACATATGTCGTGACAAAAAATCAGATGTGACAAGCACAGAACACAACTTTCAATTACCGAAGATGCTGTGCGGCAAGTCACACCAGATTTTTTTTAATGTGTTTTTTATATTGTGAAGGTGTAATAGTTTTAGATTGAATTCCATTAATGAGTAATCGTCATCATGTTATGATGTCACAATAGGGTGTGCTGCTGTTGCGTTGCTGCACCTCTGTCATCTTAGCAGGTGTCACCATACATGCAGGCCGCCGACCGCTCTGTCATTAAAATGATTATATGTAAAGGATCATTTTCGAAAAAAAAAAAAAAAAAATGAACAAAACGCCGCCATCCATGTTTAATGCATCATTCACACTCATTACATTGAATGAATGAATGAATGGGTGCTTAATTGCTCTCTCTCTCTCGCTGTTTAACATAAATATTAATAAAAGCAACTCTTTTGCAATAAGCTTTCAATTAAAGAAAGAATTTCTCTGGAATAACTTCTCGTTGCCTTGCGGCTGGTTCGGGCTCGCCGGCGGCGGACCCTCGCCTTTTCTCAATCAATTGCCGCGATTTTTTAGTCAACTCGTTTCAGCCAATAAAAATATATATCTGGCTTATTAAAAAATACCAATCACTTATATTAACAAAAATTTGTATATATAATGGAGGGGTGTCTGTCTGTCTATCCGTCTTTATGATCCACACTGTAAAAAAAAATCTTAATTTTAGTGTGTTTTTGAATACTAAATTTACAAATTTCCCTTGTAAATGATATCTATTATGTATTTATCTACTAAATTTACAAATGTATGCGTTCAAATATTTACAACAAACATTTTAAAATTACAATTTTCTTCGAAAAATAGAGTAGGCTATGTATTGTAATTTTACAAACATTGTATAGTATTTTTCGTTAAAAATTGTATTTTTTCGCAAAAGCAGTTTAGGAATTCTAAAATTAACACATTTACACTCTAATTTTCAAATGTCATTCTAAAAAAATAAAATAAAAAAAAGATTTTTAAAAAAATGCTTTTATTTAAATTGAACTAAAAAGAGAGAAATAAGAAAGAAATAATTTAATTGTTCTTGTTAAAATTTTTTAATATTTGACTTAAAATAAAAGCGTGGGGCGCTTCGAAATGATTCCGAGGCTCGCGCCCCACGCTTTTATTTTAAGTCATAAATATTAAAAAATTTTAACAAGAACAATTAAATTATTTCTTTCTTATTTCTCTCTTTTTAGTTCAATTTAAATAAAAGCATTTTTTTAAAAATCTTTTTTTTATTTTATTTTTATTTTAAGCTTTTTAGTCTTTTAGTCTTATCAAAAATCATCAATATGATAAAGTACCACATTAGTTTGGCCTGTATTGATTTGGTTCAATTGAAAAATTATTTATTATCATAAAAAAATGACTCGTAAATATCAAAATTCAAAACTATAGTTAATAGGGCCTTATTTGCGTGAGGCTTCAAATAAAGTACCACATTAGTTTGGTCTATTTTGATCAAAACCACCATATAGTGGCGTCATCAAAAATGACTCTTAAGTATTACATTTCACACCTCTAGCCCATCGGGAAGTCTTTTGAAATTACATTAATTCGCGAAGGGTTTCAAATAAAGTACCACATTAGTTTGGTCTATTTTGATCAAAACCACCATATAGTGGCGTCATCAAAAATGACTCTTAAGTATTACATTTCACACCTCTAGCCCATCGGGAAGTCTTTTGAAATTACATTAATTCGCGAAGGGTTTCAAATAAAGTACCACATTAGTTTGGTCTATTTTGATCAAAACCACCATATAGTGGCGTCATCAAAAATGACTCTTAAGTATTACATTTCACACCTCTAGCCCATCGGGAAGTCTTTTGAAATTACATTAATTCGCGAAGGGTTTCAAATAAAGTACCACATTAGTTTGGTCTATTTTGATCAAAACCACCATATAGTGGCATCATCAAAAATGACTCTTAAGTATTACATTTCACACCTCTAGCCCATCGGGAAGTCTTTTGAAATTACATTAATTCACGAAGGGTTTCAAATAAAGTACCACATTAGTTTGGTCCATTTTGGTAAAACCAAACTCACAATTTGCGTCATCAAAAATGACTCTTAAATATCAAATTTTACAAACCTTGCTCATAGTATTTTTCGTTAAAAATTGTATTTTTCGCAAAAGCAGTTTGGGACTTCTAAAATTAACACATTTACACTCTAATTTTCAAATGTCATTCTAAAAATACAATACATTTTGATTCTAATTTTCAAACGACTTTCGAAAATTACAATACATTTGTAAAAGTTTATCAAAGATTTTTTACTAAATTTAGTATGTTTTTGTGTAGGAAATATGCTTCCTAAACAATTGTAAAATCACAAAAAATTTTTTACAGTGTAATTGATGATGAACGTTCGGCATGTAAAATTCTTCTTTTTTTTTTTACACACTTTTCGGTATCTGAGGCCAAATTCAAACAATATAATTATTTTCTAGATAGATTATATTTAATTATATCAATTGATTTTGCCCTCGGGAAGAAGGAGGGAGTACAAAATATTTATAATAATAAAATTTTTCTTGTCAGTTTTTATATTTTTAAATATAATTTACGATTATTATTAAAGTTTAATTATTACGACACCAACTCCAATCTATTAAAGTGATCTTAATAATTTGATTTATTTCAATAAAAATAAATTTTATTTTCTTTTACTATAATTTACACAATCATTTAAGATTGTAATTTCGCGTGTTTGCCCATAAATGGCCTGCAGGGATCGAAAAGAAAAAAAAAGAAGGCGCCCGCAGCAGCGGGCCTCTGATCTCGGATTTATATTTAAATAAATTGGAAGAATGAATGATTTGATTTTTATTCTATTCTCATTTGTTAAGTAAATCTCAAACCTTTGAGAATTAATAAGTTCTAAGGAAATTCGATCATTAATCTTAGGATAAACAACAATTTTTATTTTCATAAAGATTTCTAATTTATTTGAGGTTAACTTCAAAATGGCGACCATCTTAAGACAACAATCAATTTCACTACGCTAGTAGAAAAAATTAATTATTTGAAAAAAAAAATAATAATAAATAAAATATTAATTGAATTTTTAAACATTTAATTAATGTCATAAATGATTTAAGTAACTAATAACCTCTTTTTTACGATTATTTTGAAATTGTTATTTTATGATGATTATTTCACAAATTAATAAATAGATCTAAATTTTCGTTAAAATACAATAAATATATAAAAAATAACTTTGAGTATTGTATTGATGAATGACGTCAAAAAGGGGCTGAAATGTTGTATTTTATACAAATAGACAATTATAATGAAAATTAATTTTTTTACATTAATTATTATTAAATTCACAAAATAATTCAAAATGACGTCAATCAATTCTCATAATCTAATTTATAATTCTTTTTTTCTTTTTAATATAATTTCTTTTAATGAAATAATCAAACATACACTCAAAATTTGTGTTTTTATAAAGCTGCTTACAAAATGTAAAAAAAAATCATAATCTTGTGTTATATTGCAGAAGATAAATAAAAAACAAAGGATAAAAAAAAGAGAAATTCATAACCTATAAACAATTTATATAAAATTCAAAATGGCGTCTTATCTAACCAACAACTAACTACTAGAGTCAAATTTTCGATTTTAATCAAAATATTACTTAATATTTAAAATTAAGAATAAAAAATAATATAAGAAAATTTAAAATAATTAAGAATTCCCTAAAAAAAAAAAAAAAAAATTGGAGTAAATTCCAACAAATTTAAAAATATGTTCTCTATTACATGTTATACTTTTTTTTTTAAATATTTTTGGTTGTGGCACAGAGCTTTTAAAATTTAAGTTGATATTGAAAAAAAATAAAATAAAATTATATAAAGATTGATGACGAAATAAACTAAAATAATTTTTTATACTTTTATTTAGGTAAATTTTAGAAATTTGAAATCTTTTTTTTCCTTTAGTTACGCAAAAAATAGTAGATAGAGAGGATATCATTAAAGTAATCCCTATAATTTCATACAATTTTTATTGATTTTTTTTTTTGTTCTTTTTTTGTTGCAGATGGTCAATCGAGTCATCTAAATTTATTCAATTCCCGTCAAGCGACTAAAAAGAAACGCAAATCGCGCACTGCCTTCACTAATCATCAAATTTTTGAATTGGAAAAACGATTTCTCTATCAAAAATATCTTTCGCCAGCTGATCGAGATGAAATTGCCGCCCAATTGGGTTTAAGTAACGCCCAAGTGATCACGTGGTTCCAAAATCGGCGGGCGAAATTGAAACGTGACATGGAAGAATTAAAAAAGATGTTGAAAGTACGAAAATTCTTTCAGCACATAAATCGTTCCTGGAAAATGTACAAGATTTAGGTGTATTGAAAAAGAAAGCGGTAGCCACATCGGCTGCAGCTGTGGCGGCTGCAGCGGCCGCTGCTGCTGTTGTCTCTTCACCGGCCGCGATGGTCACTGTCACTGCACCCAGTGTACTCGCTATGGAGGACGTTAAAAGTGATAAATAAACTCCCCCCTCTTTAATAAATTTTAAAGATCGTTAAAAAACAAATTTATTTTAAAACCATACAGTAGAGTGTGTCAGAATATTTTGCGAATCAATCAAGAGCGACGTTTCGGTTCAAAAAATGCAAAAAAATAAACCTGAGTTTGTTATAATATTAATATTCAACAATAAAAAAATGTTTGTTACGCAACAATTCTTGATTAAGGAACGCCATATAATAAAATTAAATTTAGGCTTCAGGGAAAGGTTAAACCGAAAACTGGATTAGAAGAAGTCAGAGATAGTTCGGGTAAATCGTAGTTGCTATACGATAATAAATAAATATTGTTTTTAATTCAATTTAAAAAAAAAATAAAACAAAAAATTCTATTATTGTAGAAACAATAAAAAATAAATTTTATATTATTAGACAATAATAAATTACATTTTTTTTAATGTAAATATAATAAATTAAGTTGTAATTAATCGATTACTGTATTAAAGGTTTTAACTAACCTAACTCTGAGGGGTAAATTGAATTAATAAAATTATAAGGATTTAAAATCTCCCAATTAAATGATTATAAATAATCAAATATATATTAATTTATTAACTATAGTTATATTTCAAAATTGAAATAAGATTCTTTGGTGTTATATTATTTTCAATTCAAATAAAAATTCTTTTTAATTATTCTAGCAACAATAAAAAATAAAATAATTTTATATTATTAGAAAATAATAAATTACATTTTTTTTTTTTTTTTTTTAATGTAAATACAATAAATGAAGTTTTAATTAATCGATTACAGTTTTTAACGATCTTTAAAATGAATTTACTATTATTGTTATTTTCTATTGTGATGATCATGTGCAAGTGATGTTATTTATGTGCTGTTGGACCATTAATAAAAAAAGACTCCTAACTGTGAGAGAGACTTTAAATAATAAGAATAAGATCTCAAATATATAAAATTTTCATCATCTTTTTGAGTAAAGAAAAAAAGAAAAAATGTTTTACCAAAATAAATATGTGACAAGCAAATACATATTAAGTCACTTAAAAAAAAAAAAGTTATTATATATATAAATATATAAATATTTAAATAAATAAATAAATAATTGATTTAAAAAAAAATCATGTAAATATAAATATAAATATATAAATAAATATAATATTTATTCAGATTAATTTTTTTTTTTGTCTGTAAATGTAAAATAAAATAAAAAAATAAAATATACTTGTACAGTTTTGAAAAATATACAGAATGATCCAAAAATATATATATATTTTTTTTAAAAGAAAATATAAATTATAAGGGTGGAATTTTATAAATTGAAAATGGAAAGTGCAATAATTTTTTTTTTTTTTTTTTTAGTACAAGGTGCCTAAAAAAAATAAAATACGTAGCGGATACAGTGTCTGATGTAAGAGTAGAGGCTTGAGCGTAGGCAACCCAAATGCTTAGCTGTCGGAAGTATTGTCTTAAACATAGCGTCTCTTTTTCAGTTGCATTAAAAAAAGATTATTTATTTTAAAAATATTTGTTTGTTTGGTTGCCTATGCTCAAGGCTCTACTCTCAGGCACTTGTGGCGCCTACTGTACAAGGCAGGTGAAGTGAAGAGGATAAAATATACACATTTATTGTTTTTACTTCAAATTATCAACTTTTTTTTAGTTGGATATAATTAGAAGAAAGCTCGAAAATCTTAATTGTTTTAAGATATTGAAATTTCACCCACGCGCGGAATGAATTTCGCTCTTCAACTATAAAAAGTTTAATTTTTTATTTTTGCAAAAATACTCCAAAATTCCGCCTTCTATTAAGATTATTTATTGGTTCTTTTCTTTCTAATAAACGATCTGAATATGGAATTAAAATACATCACTTTAATCCCAATTTACAGGAGAAAAAATAACATTTATAATTATGAAATGTTATTTTTCATTTTTTTAAAATTATTTTTGCCTTAGCCGGGTGCCATAGCTATGGCCTGGCTATATTTTCATTTTAACTGTATAAAACGTTCTAACTGGGAACTCAAAATAGCCAAAAAAAATCAGTTAAAATTTCACGATTGTCGCCCCAGTTAGAACGTTTTCTACATTTCATAATTATTAATGTTATTTCTGTAAATTGGGATTAAAGTGAGTTAGCACTTTAAGGGCCGGTTGCTTCACTTCTAGTCAACTAGCCCACACGGTAGCAAATCATCGATATAATAAAGAACACGCTTAAACTTTGAGTTAAAAAAAAAGGGTTTTTTCACATATAATTAACTCTCTGCGGTATAAAGAGAGTTTTATTTATTTATTATAATATCAATGGCATATCACCACTAAGGGCTTTTATGCCTACATTTATTTATTTATTTTCATAAATGCACATTAGAAAAAAGAGAAAAAAAATTGATTTTGCCAAACATTTAATGTCTTTTAAAAATAAAATTAATATAAAGTTGTGTGAAGTTAGCAACTTAATAAAGGCATCAAAATTATTAAAAATTAATATAATTAATTGCTAATTTCACCCCTTATACCGAACTTTACTTCTTAGCTAATCAAGAGCGGATCCAGAGGAGTTTCTCGGGGGGGGGGGGGGGTCTTATTTATGATTAGCTTAACTAGATGTGAAAAGACTCGAAAGTTATATTCAACCGAAGGATAGCTAGTTAATTATAAGTGAAGCAACCGTGAACCGTTTTATCGACCAGTTTAGTTGTTTAATAAGCATATAAATTTGCACACTCAAACCGACCGAAAAAAAGTCTGGTGTGCGTGAATGCAACCCAACCCTAAACTATGAGTCAGTACTGTACGCCCGGATTTGTTTCTATATAAAATAGCATTTTTGGATCACTCTGTATATAACTCACACACACACACACACACATACGTATATATAATTAAAAGGAAAATAAAGTGCATTATTATTTTATATTATTATTATAATTATTCTTTTTTTTTTTATAAAATAAAGCAGCCAAAAGAAACCGTATGAAGAAAGAAAGAAAAAAAAATCTTGGAGTATGCTTGTGGTCAAAGAATATTATTATTATCAAGTCACAGTATGTGCAATTCAATTGAATAAATATGTACAAAGAAAGAGAGAGAGAAGAAAAAACAAAAGAGTATGTTATTTTGTGGTTTTCCTGTGGTCAAATAAAGCCTAAGCCTTAAAAAAAGAATTGCTTGTTTTTTTTGTTTTTTTTTTTGTAAGCAATGATTTAAAGCAGTTTTTTTTTTAATCCTCAATTCTGAAGGGTCAGCGAAATAAATATGTTAAGCATTCTTCGTTTTAATGAGAATTTTTTTGTTTTAAGAGAGTCTTGAATTAATATATGAGGGGTTGAGAGCAAAGGGACTTTTTACTCTTTGGAGAAAAAATGAATCAAAGATAATGGCTTATATTTAATTCTTATTAAAATATACATTGATTTATTTTACATCTCAGCAATCATAAAGAACTTTATTTTTAGGTTAAAAAAAAAAAAAAAAAAAAAATTTTTTTAAAAAAAAAAAAAACCCCCCCACAAAATTTTTAATTTTTTTAAATAATAATAAAGAAGGAGGTTTTTTAATAAAAAAAAAACTCCGGATAAGAAAGAACTTTTTTATGTTGCTCCTGCCTATAATTATTTAATTATACATTATCTAAAAACACATTTTAAATTTTATATTCAGATTTTTGGATTTTTAGATTTTTTTTCAGAAATTTTTTCTTTTTTTTGCATTAAGGAACTGCTGCACTCTGGAGGATTAATTAGTATTGACATTTTTGGTAGCCTGCCAAGGTGGTATTAAACGAAATAAGGACCGGTTGCTTCAGTTCTAGTCAACTACTAAATCATCGATGTAGGAAACAAGAACACGCTTAACCTTTGAGTTAAAAAAGCGAGTTTTTTCACATTTCACATACGTATGAGGAAGTTTTGTGAAGTTAGCATCTTAATCTTCTTCTTCTTCTTTCTTCGCCTGATTATTCCCGCAGTGCGGGGTCTGCGGAATTTATCATTCATGGGTTTTCGCGACCGAGAAGGAATAGAACAGGCCGGCCCGTCGCACGGTCTGACGCCTGTTAAAAAATATAGAAGGGAAGAGACTGACATGCAAAGAACATAAGTAATGCCAGTCCCAGCTAGGGTAGCTCGTGGTCGCCATCCACGTACCCACAAGATGTGGGCCCCTGAGCTATAGTTAGTATCTTAATAAAGGCACTATTTATATAAATTATTCAAAAAATTGAAGCTTATTTATTTTTTAATAAAAATTTAGGCTTGTGTTCCTAATTTCACCCCTTAGTTAAGTTTTATACTGACATTCGGTCTTAGCTAGGATCTGGGCTCTTATTTAATCATATGATTAGCTTGACTAGATGTGAAAAGACTCGAAAGTCATAGTCAACTTGCTTTTCCGACGGATAGCTAATTAGAAGTGAAGCAGCAGGCCCTGAAACATAAATTAACGAATACATAGGTTGGGTTCGCCACCGGACTCAACTAAAGTCAAGTCCAGGTCCTGGTCCTTAAAAGATAAAAAGTTAAATCAAACAAATCCGCGTTTTGGTTGTCTAAGCCGCAGGCGCAAGTCTCTCTAGTGTCTGTCGCATACTGTTCTAATTTTTTAAATATAATAACAGGTTGTTGAATAAGGTCCAAAGACTTTTATAAGAAAGGGGATGTAAATATTAGGCCACAATCGAATTTGATATTAATAATATTCCCTCTCTCTCTTTCAAGTGTATCTCCAAGATTAAATTATCATTTGATTGTTCCTTCCTGTCAGATAATTCTTAGGTCAAATAGTGACACACAGGTTAATTTAGTGCCATTCATTAAAAAAAAAAAATATAATCGATGACGTCATTTCATTTCATTGAATCCATCCAAAGTATTATAATATAATAATAATAATAGTATATATATTTATATTTTGATCCAAATCCATTTAAAAGCAACGAAATGAACAAAAACAATTTTTGAATGTATATATTTGCTTATAAGTCTGAATGAAAAGTTCTTTTTTTTGTATTAAATAAAAAAAACAAAACAAAAAAACAAAAATTACAACAAATGTATTTATTGTATCATATTATGTAAATATTATTAAAATTATATGAAATATATTTTTCTCTTGTTTTATTTTACTTTTTGTTTTTACCTTTGTTCAATCTTTCTTAGTTAAGTCGACATTTTAGAGACATCATATCCAAAGGTGGAATAAGAAAAAATCTGGTGTGACTGGCACACCAGATTTTTTGTGTCGAGATATATTTAGTTTCCCATAGCACCTTAGTTTCAAATAGGAACCGACCGAATATTCGGTTTCGGTTACGGTTTCGGCCAGTTTCGGCCAAAAATCATGGTTTCGGCCGTAGTTTCGGTTTCGGCCAAAAAGTGGCCGAACCTTTCGGCCGGCCGAAACCAGAGTCTGAAAAAATGGGATGAGACTCGCATGCAAAAAAAAAAAAAGGTCAAATAATTTGCACTTGAGGGAGAAAAAATTTTAGTCTCCCTAAAAAAAGGTAAAATGATTTTCACGGGAGGGAAAAAAAATTCAAAAAAAAAAGGTAAAATGAAAAACATTTTTTATGAAATACAAGTTTCGGTTTCGGTTACGGTTTCGGCCGAAACTAAGGTTGAGGCCGAATATTCGGTTTCGGTTTCGGTTTCGGCTGAAAATCTTGTTTCGGTCGGACCCTAGTTTCAAACTTGCATTTTAAATGTTGATTGCTTAAAATAAACTATGGTTATTTTTCAAAATTTTAATCTCATATTTGGACATTTTATACACAATATAGAATCGTAAATAAATACAAAATTTCATAAGAATTGGAAAAAAAAAAATTTAAATGCGTAAAAAGTTCCAAAGGGGACCCCCTTTTGAATCGAAATTAACATACAAATCCCTATAGGAAATTAACATTGGCCCAATGGAAGGATAAGGCGGAAAGTGAATTTAAAACGAGTAGAAAGAGAAAGACGATAATGTTTGCAATGTTTTCTACCCTCTACTTAATTTGTATAACATTATTTATACATTTAAACAAAATTATCAGGATATTCTATTTGATCCTAGTAAAAAGAGAAATCAATTTAAAAAAAGATACGGACAGAAGCGTCATTTCAATTTTTTATTGATAAATCTATTTTAATAAATAAGTTCAGCTATTCAAAAGTTTCTCATCCTTAAAAATATTTAATTTGATTTTATTAAAAGCGGGTTCAGGCAAATAAAAGGCATTTATGGGCTTCTCGACTCCGGTATATTTAATAACTGATGATGAGACATTAAATAAATCTCAAAACGTCTCCAGATTCGAGAAACTCATAAAGGCTTTTTATTTGGATTAAGCTGCCCTTATTAATATCAAATATATTCACAGCCACCAAATCCTATTTAAAAATTTTTTAGATAAACTCTAACCATATCATATAATATGATAATAATGAATAAAATCTGGTGTGCCTGTCGCACAGCACACTACTTTCTCTTACCTTCGGTAATCGAAAGTTGTGTTCTGTGCTTGCCACACCAGATTTTTCGTGTCGACATATATTTAGTTTCCGCCGATATATTAAATTCAAGATGTCAAATTTATAAACATGGGAAAATATTTATATTTTGTAACCATGGCAACCATTTCTCCTATCTTTCCTATGAAGCACAAGAGTAAAGTGTGCTTCAAACAATTTTGAGAGCGAAATGAGAATATACATTTGAAAGAGCATCTAAAAAATAATTGATTTTTGAATTTTAATCAAAATCGTTAGAGCGAATTTTGATAAAATAAAAAAAAACTGAAAAAGTACATCAGTAAAGTACTAGTACTCTTTGGCCGAATTTGATTAAAAGCTTATTTTTCCGGTCCCGGGGGCTGCTTAACTTAAATATAAAGTTTCAACCTCCTAGCTCAATTCCTTCATGCTTAAAATTGAACACACACACCACACAGACAGACCATGTCGCGAAAACCACTTTTTTGGATTCAAAACGTGAAGATCCATCAAAATCTCGACATCGAATTTTTGACATGAATCCAATACTTTCTCACTATATATATATTACATATATACATAGGTAAGAGAAAGTAAAAATATATATTTCATATATAAGGAAAGAAAAAGTAAAAAAAATTTACATTTATATATTGAAGAAAAGCGGGTCATTTCTCCCCCCCCCCCAAAAAAAATGGAGCCTCTGTGTACGAGATTGACAAAAAAAAATCAAGGTGTCAATTGGGGGGGGGGGGGGTGACAAAAGACGCCTTTGTGTGGAGATCAATGAATGTAAAAAATACAAGTCCGGGTATGTTTAACTTGTAAGTTCCATTTATGAGAAAAAATTATAAGTCCAAGCCCCCAGAGGGACATTCCTGCATCGATCCTGGGACATCGAAATGTCCGCTCCTGCTGGGACGTTCTTAGTTTGGAGGGACGTTCTTAGGACACTCCTGGAGGCTACTCGAGTTTTTGGATACGTTCCAGTGCTATGTGGGATATATCATCTAAGAATAGAATTTATTCGTTCTGAAGAAGAGAGTGATGAGCTAACCGAAACATCGACATTAAGAAATAAAAATCATCCTTAATCCCTTCATCAAGGAAATAATTTTTTTTTTCTTTCATTTAGGACCAGTTTCTTCACATCTAATTAACAAGTTATCACTCGGATAAGACTTCCGAGTCTTTTCACATCTAGTTAAGCTAATCATAAGAATAAATAAGAGCCTAGATCGTAGTTAGTTAGCAAAAATCCACAATTCGGTATAAGGGGTGAAATTAGGAACACAAGCCTTATTTACATATTTTTCTTTTTGTTAAAAATTATTTTAATTTTTTAATAATTTTTATAAATGATGCTTTTATTAAGTTGCTAACTTCACAAAACTCTCCTTATACTTCAGGTAGTTTTTTTTTTTTTTTCATTTATTGGTTTTCGGCCCGCAGCCATACCACATTTACATTCTGTATACATCCACAAAATACACAAATACAAAATACCCCCACACAATACAAAATACACACAATACAAAATACAATAAATACAAAATAACACAATAACAAATAGAATAACTACAAAATATACAATGCAAAATACACACAATACAAAATACAATAAATACAAAATAACACAATACAAAATACACAAATACAAAATACATTAAATACAAAATACATTAAATACAAAATAACACAATAACAAATAGAATAACTACAAAATATACAATGCAAAATACACACAATACAAAATACAATAAATACAAAATAACACAATAACAAATAAATAACTATAAAATATACAATGCAAAATACACACAATACAGAATACATACAATACAAATTACATCTTATAAACAAAATAGCCAGAAAGGAAAATGCTCAAAAGAAACATACTCTCAAAAATGAAAAAATTCAAAAGTAAACTAATATCAAACAACAAGATAAAATCCAGAGTTATATGGCTATTTTCGCGTTATGGAGAATGTTGAGATGGCTTCTATTGTTTCCTCTGTAGGGTTCTTCAGAATTTGTGTCCACTTGGTGGGATCTCGGAATTCAGATAGATAATTATATGTGAAAAACTCATATTTTTTTTTAACTCGTAGTTAAAGCGTGTTCTTGTTTACTAAATCGATGATTTTGCTAGTTGACTAGATGTGAAGCAAACTCTAATGGTCAGAGGCCAAAGAAACTCAAAGAATTAATTAAATGAATATAGAATAAAGAGTCCTATATTATGATGATGAATGACACTTTACTCTTCTTTTTTTTTCCAGGAAAGAGAAAATTTTTTATATAATATACCTTATTAAAGGATGTTTAAACATTTTTTTGTCCTCATCCTCCTCCTCGAATAAAATTATTTAATTAGAATTAATAGAATGTTCTAGAAACTGTTATTAAATCAAGGAGGAACTTTTCAATTGGAATAATTGCTCTCATAATACGTAGAGAGGACATCTGAGGGACATTCACGGATTATCATTATTATTATTAAAAACAATTTTGCCTGACCAACCAACAACACAAAATCATATACAATTTGAGAACACACACACACAAATTAATACTAGATATTAAACTGTTTATAATTCTAATGTCGTTAAAAAAAAATTGTTTTTTTTTTTTTTTTTTCTAAGAGTGTAATTTTAATGGATAACCCATGTTCTGGTTGGTATTTTGAAAATATTTATTTATAATTAATTAAACAAACAGGTGTACCAACTATCGTTTTATGAGAAACGGTAAAAAATTTTTTTAATATTTTCATTTTTTTTTTAACAAGTAAAAAAATTCAACTTGCTTTCTATTTGTTGATATAGTTACGTTAGATAACGTACATTTTTGTTAAATAATTGAATTTTTATTTCAATTTTTTAATAATAATTCATTTATGAATTTTATTTTAATTCAAATAGTTGGAGCGAATTTTGAGAAATCGAAAAAAATCTGGCGTGACTAGACGCACAGCACACAACTTTCTATAAGATTTAGACTTTCTTTCGAGTTTAAAAAAAATGAGTTTTTCACATATAATTAACTATCTAAGGCATTGGTTTCCAATGCACCCAAGGGTGCCGCGAGAATGCCTAAGCGGTGCCGCGAGATATTAAAAAAATAAATAAATAAAATAAAGAGGCTGAAAAAATAAAGTAAAAATTTTTGACAGGGCAGCAAAAATAAAAAAAAATTTGGCAGGGAAAAAAATTTTAAAATTTCGTTTCCCTAAAAAAATGGTAAAATGATTTTCACGGGAGGGGAAAAGAATTTTCTGGAGGACGGAAAAAATTTCGTTTTACTAAGGAAAAAAAAAATTTAAAAAAGGAAGGGTGCCCCCTAGTGTGTAATGTTGTTCCCAACGCACCTTTGGGGTGCCGTGGACTTCAAAAGGTTGGGAAACACTGATCTAAGGTATAAGAAGAGTTTTGTGAAGTTAGCAACTTAATAAAACCATCATTTATAAAAAAAAAAATATTAAAAATTAAAATAATTTTTAACAAAACTTTCCAAAAAAATATATGTAAATAAGGCTTGTCTATCTAATTTCACCCCTTAAACCGAACTTGGGGTTTTTGCTTAAGTATAAGAGTTAAGTATGCTTAAAACAATTTTGAGAAAAAAATGAGAATATACGTTTTAAAGAACATGTAAAAAATAATTGATTTTTGAATTTTAATTAAAATCGCTAGTGAGAAAATCGAAAAATAGTGAAAAAGTGCATCAGTAAAGTGTTAATAGAGGTAAGAGAAAGTAAAAGCATATGAATCAAGCTAAGTTTGATAATAATTTTCCCATCTCAGGGTAGTTTAAAAAAAAAAAAAACATTCACACTTTTTTTCTCATTCACACTCATACTCACACCACATTCACACAGTCTTTTCGGCAACTCAGGCCATTTAAGACTTTAGACGATAACCGTTGTAATTAATATATCATATTTGGGGTTCAGGCATTTCTATTTAAGCCATCTGGTACCCAAATGGCTTAAATAAAATCATCGGACTGCCTGGGTCCGAACCCGCGACGTTTGGTCCAGCAGGTAGGCACTCTACCTACTACGCCAAACTCGGGGGCTCAGGGTAGTTAAAAACCCAGATTTTTAAAGACCCCCGGAAATCGTCTGTCCGAATCTGGCCTCAATAAATTACCGTAACCCTAACGATAGATAATTTTTTTTTTCTCATTACCACCTTGTTATTAGCCTCCATTTATATTTGTAATTTCGCCGATATTTTGCTCACGTAAAATAATATTTTTAGACTTGTATTTGTATTGATCTTTAAGACTTTTATTAAATAATAAAAAAAAAACCACTTTGCTTTAAATTAGGAATTTATTTTGATAGACAAAAATATTCATTCCTTTTCAACTCTTTCAATCTTTTAAAGTAGCCTACGTATCCTGTTACGTCTTCTTTTTTTTTTATGAGGAGAGGGATAAGTAAATACACGATTGGTTGCTGTATGAAGGGTAAAAGGAGAGAGAGAAACCGGGCATCTGCAGGATGAAAGCGACCCCGAAAGGTATATATGTTGTGTATTTAAATAAATGTCATATCTCTTAATGCTTTGATCATTGGCTTCTTCTTGGAACCCGCCAGAGAAGCAAAAGAACTGTATGTATGTATGTATTCAAAATGAAAATAATTAAACATCAGAGCGAGAGAGACGCAACTAAACGACCCCGTTTTTTTTTTTTTTTTTAAATAATAATTTAATTTTACTTTCACTCCCAAAAAAAAAAAAAAAAATTTAAATGGAATGCATTCATTTTTAATTTTGTTTATTTCATTCCAATTAAATACTAAAAAATGTTTATTTAATTAAATGCAAATTTGGCCCTCGGACTTGGTTTAGTTGGTAGCGTGCTTGACTTCTATACCAAGGGTAGCGGGCTCGGATCCCAGGCAGTCCGAAGCTAACCCATACACCAAGGGCGGATACAAGGGGGGTAAAGGGGGTAATTACCCCCCTGAGATTTGACAAAAATACTTTTTTTCGAAAAAAAAATGTATTTTTAATGTAAAATTTTAAAAATTAATACTTAAAAATTTGATTTATATTTATATTCTGGCAGATTAGTACAGAATGCGCCTTTAAATTACCGAAATTAAGAAAAAAATGTGTGCTGTGCTACCAGTCACACCAGATTACCCCCCCCCCCGAGAAACACCTCTGGATCCGCCACTGCCATACACCAGGGCCCGAAGGCTTCATCTTTTCTTAATTATGAGAAGAATATTAATACTAGCCCTTGGGCTTGGTGTATGAGTTAGTGTGCTAACCTCGTATACCAAAACTCGCGGGTTCGCACCCCAGGCAGTCCGATGATTTTATTTAACCTTTTGATACCAAATGGCTTAAATAAAATCCTGATCCCAAATATATATATATTATACAATACTAGTATCGTTACTTAAATGGTCTGAGTTGCCGAGAAGACTGTGAGAATGTGAGTGTCAGTGGGAAAAAAGTGTTTTTATTAAACACTCACACTTTCTTCTTCCATTTGGTATCCAAAAGGCTTAAATAAAATCATCGGACTGCCTGGGGCGCGAACCCGCGAGTTTTTGTTATACGAGGTTAGCACACTAACTCATACACCAAGCCCAAGGGCTAGTATTAATATTCTTCTCATAATTAAGAAAAGATGAAGCCTTCGGGTCTTGGTGTATGGGTTAGCGTACTGGCCTTCTGTTCCAAGGACAAAAATTTATTTCAATTTAATTGGCTACCAATAAATTTAAATAAATAGGTCTAAATGGCCTCCCAAGAAAAGATAAAATAAATTTAAAAAAAAAAGAAGAGGGCTTTTGGTAACGGAGACCATTTAGACCTATTTAATTCAATTTATTGGTAGTCAATTAAATTAAAATAAATTTTTGTCCTTGGAACAGAAGGCCAGTACGCTAACCCATACACCAAGGCCCGAAGGCTTCATCTTTTCTTAATTATGAGAAGATTATTAATACTAGCCCTTGGGCGATATCGGCGGAAACTAAATATATGTCAACACAAAACTCCTGGTATGACATGCACAGAACATAACCTTCAAATATAAGAGAAATGTGAGTGCTGTGCGACCAGTCACACCAGACTTTCCATTTAGTGACTCAGTGCCAAGTCTCGACCCAGCTGAGATACGTCAGCACATACACTTACACAAAGAAAAAAAAAAAAGTTCCCTTTATTGAAGAGTTACAGTTACTCATATTCACAATAAGATAAGATGAGGAAATATTTTGCAAATAAATTTTTTTTTAATATTAAAGCCCGAGTTGACTGGTGGTTAGTTAGTTGTAGATCCCGAATGACAACCAACTAACTAGCTATGTTAGCTATTATATTAGCCGTTGCGTGGGGCATCGCACCTTTGATGCTGCAGAAGAAGATGAAGAGGCTAAGCATTCCCTCTCTCTCTCTCTGTCTGACATCAAAGGAGCCGCCGCCCGAAGGGGAGGGCAGTTATAGAGGGTCGGCCACCAGAGCGGCGCCACTAACAACAGCCACCACATCGATTTAACACTCACTCCTTGGGGTGCTACTCTGCTATTCCTTTGCATGCCTTGGATTCAACCCTCTCTCTCTCTCTCTCTCTCTCCCTTTTATAGAACAAGTAGCAAAGGATCGTGGGGAAGGGAAGAGAGGGATGCAATTTTAAGGCCTTATATTGTCTCTCATTCTTTAATGAATGGTAATAAAAAAAAATCTGGTGTGACTGGCGCACAGCACACAACTTTCTGTTACATTCGGTAATCGAAAGTTGTGTATTAGATCATTCAATAAGTCCGTAGGATGGCGTTACTAGAATTTTTCCGATATGACTAACCTTCAAACGATACGTGTATAAATTTGACAGCAATCTAACTATTGATTCGTGAGTTATAGAATTTTATGTGAAGCTACTTTTGTTATTTGGAAAAACATGGAAAAAAGGTGAATTTCGAGTTTTAATAAAGCATTTGATGAAAAAAAAAATCTGGTGTGACCTTCGGTAATCAAAAGTTGTGTTCTGTGCTTGTCACATCAGATTTTTTGTGTCGAAATATATTTAGTTTCCGCCGATATATTAAAATTCAAGATATAAAATTTATAAGTATGAATATGCCCTCGGGGCTTGGCGTAGAGGTTAGCGTGCTAACCTCGTATACCAAACGTCGCGGGTTCGGACCCCTGGCAGTCCGATGATTTTATTTAAGCCATTTGGATACCAAATGGCTTAAATAAGAATGCCTGGACCCCAATAAATATATTTATATAATAATGGTTATCGTAAAAAGTCTTATATGGCCTAAGTTGCCGAGAAGACTGTGTGTATGTGTGTGTGAATGGGAGCGTGAATGGGAAAAAAGTGTGAATGTTTAAAAAAAAAAAAAAAAAAAAAGTATGAATATATATATTTATATTTTGTTACCATGGCAACCATTTCTCCTATCCTTCCTATGAAGTACAAGAGTAAAGTGGTCTTCAGAAGATTTCAATGACAAAAATCTGGTGTGACTGGCGCACAGCACACAACTTTCTCTTACCTTCGGTAATCGAAAGTTGTGCACTGTGCTTGTCACACCAGATTTTTTGTGTCGACATGTATTTAGTTCCCGGCAGTAGGGAATATTTGAATTCAGATGTAAAATTTATAAGTATGGGAAAATATTTATATTTTGTTACCATGGCAACCATTTCTCCTATCTTTCCTATGAAGCACAAGAGTAAAGTGTGCTTCAAACAATTTTGTGGGCAAAACGAGAATATACATTTGAAAGAGCATCTAAAAAATAATTGATTTTTGAATTTTAATCAAAATCGTTAGAGCGAATTTTGAGAAAATCGAAAAAAACTGAAAAAGTACATCAGTAAAGTACTAGTACTCTTTGGCCGATTTTGATTAAAAGCTTATTTTTCCGGTCCCGGGGGGTGTTTAACTTAAATATAAAATTTCAGCCTCATAGCTCAATTCCTTCATGCTTAAAATTTGACACACACCCACCCACCCACCCACCCACACACACGACAGACCATGTCGCGAAAACCACTTTTTTGGATTCAGGGGACCTCAAAACGTGAAGATCCATCAAAATCTCGACATCAAATTTTTGACATGAATCCAATACTTTCTCTCTCTATATATATTACATATATACATAGGTAAGAGAAAGTAAAATGAGAATATACATTTTAAAGAGAATCTAAAAAATAATTGATTTTTGAATTTTAAACAAAATCGTTGGAGTGAATTTTGAGAAAATCGAAAAAAACTGAAAAAGTACATCAGTAAAGTACTAGTACTTTTTGGCCGATTTTGTTTAAAAGCCTTATTTTCACCCTCCCGAGGGGTGTTTAACTTATATATAAAATTGTTTGAAGCACACTTTACTCTTGTGCTTCATAGGAAAGATAGGAGAAATGGTTGCCATGGTAACAAAATATAAATATTTTCCCATACTTATAAATTTTACATCTGAATTCAAATACTACTGCCGGGAACTAAATACATGTCGACACAAAAAATCTGGTGTGACAAGCACAGTGCACAACTTTCGATTACCGAAGGTAAGAGAAAGTTGTGCTATGCGCCAGTCACACCAGATTTTGTCATTGAAA
>JAKCPI010031400.1:0-29778 GCA_023213315.1 Euborellia annulipes | reverse complement strand
AAAATCTCGACAAAAAATTGTTGACATGATCGCAATATTTTCTCACTATTTATTACATCTATAGGTAAATGAAAGTAAAGAAAACAATAACTGTATTATTCTTCGCCCACTCCAATATATTCTAAATAAGAAGAGTATCCAAATGCTTTTTGTTCTCCTCATGGGCCTTAGATGAGAGGTAGAAGTCTCGCTTCTAGTTTTATTAATCAAATGTTCACTCATGTGGAACGACAAAAGTTAGTTCAAAATTATATTAACTACCAATTAATTTGAATAAGTGAGGTCAAATGCTTTTGCGCTATCTTCCACAGCGATTCATTTTTTTATTAGATACGTATCTTTCTACTTACATTGTTTTCGTTTTGTTGATAATCTATAATTAAGTGAGGACATTTTGAATATTCATTCCAATCCGCCAGGGAGTGAGTTATCTGAAAAATAAAATATTTTTTATTGAAATTACAATTTCATAAGGTAAATAAATTTGTTCGTGTTTGAAAGAGAGCTAACAAAATTTTTAACAATTGTGGACCACCCAAATTCATCTATTAATTACTTAGATGGATCAAGTAATTAATCCTCGGGGTATTTATTGGGCTATGTGTGGCACGAGAATTACCTATCTATTTATCAAGCAACAACTGTCATCTTATTAGTGAAGAATTTGGCTCTGAGGACGCCAAATTGTTCTGGCATAACGAGCGAAATTTTTGCGCATACTTGTCAGCTAGATAACCAATAAATACTTTGCAAAATAAAATAATAAAATAAAAAATCTTATTTTCTACACAATTCGGGTTTGAATTCAACTTGTCGCAAATAATTTAACATGGCCGAAGTCTCCTCTTAGGGTAGGAAAGTGGGAGAAGATCTCACCCCCATATGTAGACCAGTGTTTCCCAACATTTTGAAGTCCACGGCACCCTAAAGGTGCGTTGGGAATAACATGACACACTAGGGGCACCCTTCCTTTTTTTTTCTCCTTAGCAAAACGAAATTTTTTCCGCACTGAGGAAAATTTATTTTCACTTCCGTGAAAATTATTTGACCTTTGATTTAGCAAAGCTAAATTTTTTTCGCATTCCGGAAAGTTTTAGCTCTTACGTTAAAATCATTTCACCTTTTATTTTTTTGCAAAACTTTATTTTTTCCGCCTCTTTATTATTATTATTATTATTTTTTTTTTTTTGTTTATCTAAATATCTCGCGGCACCCCTTAGCCATTCTCGCGGCATCCTTGAGTGCCGGAGCCAAGAGCAGATACAAGGGGGGTAAAGGGGTAATTACCCCCCCCGAGATTCGAAAAAATACCTTTTTTCGCAAAAAAATTTATTTTTAATGTAAAATTTTTAAAATTAATACTTAAAAATTTGATGTGTATCTATATTCTGGCAAACAAGTACAGAATGCGCTTTTAAATTACCGAAATTAAAAAAAAATAGTGTGCTGTGCGACGAGTCACACCAGATTACCCCCCCCCGAGAAACACCTCTGGATCCGCCCTTGGCCGGAGCACACCGATTGGGAACCACTGATGTAGACTTTAATTGATAAATAAAATTTTAAATCATACCCTAGGTGATATGTTTCAAGTTTTTATTGGTGAATAATACCTTATACATTCGAAATTCAATTTCTGAAGATTCCAGAAATGTCGATATAAGTAAGCTTATAAAGTGTATTAATTCGTACGTAGCTGGATTATCTATTCAATAGATTAGAATATTTGGCAAAAAAAAATAAAGTATTGTGTGCTGATTTTTTCTCCTGGTGTATTATTTAGATTTTTGTAGTGAATCATTGTTATGATGTTGTCCTATATGAGTAATTTACTGTGGTAGTCCCAGGGAGAGGGTCGAAATTCCCAATAAATGGTTGAAGGGGAGTGGAGACCGAAGTTGCTGACCCTGGACAATAGAAATAAAAAGTAAAACAAAAATAATGATTTTTTTCTTGTAACAAAAGGAAGGGCTCGGGCCCATCATTGGGAAATTCCCAGCCTACTAACACGGACGACCAAAATTCAATTTTTTTAAATGAGTGTCTTAATAGTTTTAGTTTTATTCGTTAGTTTTTCTATCCAATTAAAAAAAAGTAGAGGAAGCTATTTGTTTTCTGAGCTAGACTATTTAATTCTAGAGCTTGTTTCGAAGTTTATTTATTAAACAAAGAGGGGGAGGCAGTCGAGGAGTTCTGGCCAAAGCGTAATCGAAACGCTGTATTTAGAGTTGGCCGATCAGAGAGAGCGAGGATCGAGGATCCCGGGAAGTCAAGATGAGGGGCGCCAAGCGCGAAAGGGAACATCGCCAATCTATTAACTCTCTCTTGAAGAAACCATCAAACAAACATCAAACATCAATTTGTGAATTCACTCTTGTCTTTCTAGTGAAACAAATCCATTTTATGGTTTTTTAACCACAAAACAATTTAAATTTTAATCATCTTGGCGGTTG
This sequence comes from Euborellia annulipes, assembly GCA_023213315.1. Lineage (NCBI taxonomy): Eukaryota > Metazoa > Arthropoda > Insecta > Dermaptera > Anisolabididae > Euborellia > Euborellia annulipes. The sequence goes on along the minus strand of JAKCPI010031400.1, from coordinate 27,325 downwards.
GAGTTACGCACCATTCGACATCTGGACTACCAATATTAATATATTTTAGTCAAATAACCAATTCAAATGAATTTGGTCGTATCGAATATTTTAAAAATTAAAAATTTGAAATTATTAATTTAAAAAAATGCGCATTTACCATACATAAAAAATTTATTTTATTAACTCATTTTTGAAATCAGTACAAAACAAACAAACAATAAATAAGTCTCTCTCTCTCTCTCTCTCTCTCTTATTGTTGTTGTTTCTTTTTAAAATAGAGTTGCTGCATCTTTTTTCTTTTTTTTTTAATAAAGGCGATTGTTTTGATGGATAACTATAAACAGAGTCCATGCCATTGACCATGGGATCAAAAGCCATTAAGTGAGGTAATCCTGATTTTGGCAACCAACCACTCCCGACTTGGGGGAAATTAGGACACTCGCTCTCTTTTATCTTAGGTGGAGGATTCAATGCCAAAAATAATCTTAACAACATTTTTACCTGAATTTTAGAAGATATCTGAGATTCTAATTATTTGGTTCAAACTCCCCCGAAATATCTTTGTTCAGTTCAAAAAACTAAATTAAAAATCATTTCAATTTTCATTTCTAATTTAGAGAAAATTGCTTCTTTCATTCTTAATAAAGCATCCTTAATAGATGTGTTGTTACCGGAAAAGTGCCTAGTTTTGTGAGATTAATTCGAAGTCTCTATTGTTGATATAATTCTCTCTCTAGATGAAAGAATGAACGTTTAGGAATTATTTTATATATTTGTCGTCCTCCTGCATCGTTATCCCACTCATATTGCTCTATTTCTTTCTAAGATTTTTTAATGTCTTCATTTTAATTCTTTTTTAGCTCCAGTCACATGGATAATGATATAATTTGAATTTTGTAAACACTTGAACTTTTAACATGTATTCTACTTATTTTTGAAGAACATCGCAATGTTGCAATTTTTAACTGCGTTTATCGCCGATTGATCAGATCAATTGCAATTTTCGAGACGAACGTTTCGTTAATAACCACTTCTTTCTTTTATTATTTTAAGAATGAAATGAATGATAAAGTGGAGTTAAAGCAGTCAAGAAGTGAGCTTCTATTGAATATTCAAAATTCTTTTTGCAAAACATCATTTCGGCTGATTTTATTACTTTTGTTATCTTTTTTTAAGAGTGGATGCATAAAGTCCGATGACCAGTGGTCAGATGAAACCAGGAAGAAAAAGTGTAAAAATGAATAATGATTCAACTGAGAGATCTAAAGGCAGGTGTCCACATTACGTCTTATTGTGCGTCATGCAAAACGGAAGATAAAACGTACGTTTTTTTGCCGATGTTTCCACGCAACGTTTTACCTTCAGTTTTCACGCAACGTCCTCTCGTTTAGCATCGAGGAAGCCCATTTGCCTTCTGTTATATTCAATATCATATCGGACCAACGATTGAGGTCACTATCAGTGGTGTAACTTCATCGATTGGCGCCCTTCGCCAGGTATTATTTATCCCACTGGTTACTGTTCAATATTCTTCCAGTTTTACTTTACTTTAAATTTCAATTAACTCCGCCAGAAAATCGTGATTGCATTGCCGCAAGTCCGACAAATTAAAGGAAAATTATGGGAGCTCAAGTGAGTTGTGAACTGGAAAACGGACGTCCTGTCTGATCATGCGTCTGCACGCTCAGTCTTGTCGTATCAGTTTTCGAAAAATGATGCTTTTTCTTCAGTTCTTCGATCTGACCTTGGATTTCATTTTGATTCGACAAGACGTCCGTTTTGGTGTTTCCACGCAACGTTTTATCAGCATGCGAAACCAGCCTTAAGATGTTTGTTGAGATTAGAATTGAAGGTTTGAATATTGTAGGTTTTGGAGTTGGAGGTTTATTGAGGTCTTGAGGAGATGAAGAATGGAATTGACAGTCCTATTAGTCGTAAGCTCAACATCATAGGGATGTTAAGACGATAGCTCTCTTGTGTTGCAACAGGTGGAATGATGGATTTATAATTCGGCAGAGCATCGATCATGAGAACAGCTACAGTTGGATCAGAATTTTTGAAATATTTAATAAAGTTGTCATACATATGTTTTGGAGGCATGGGCAAATATTTGTTCCTTCCGTAAATACTATATAAGTATTGCGATCACATCAAAAAATTTTTCATGTTTTGTTGGACAGCTCTAAATATCAAAAAAAAAATTCTTCCTCTCACTTGAGCTTTAGTCAGACGCTATTATGATTTAAAAATAATCAACTTCACCCAGATGACGGGCTATCAACTTGAAATTAATTTCACTGTCAAAGATTAGAGCGGAAAATTCTAATAAAATTTAATATTAGCATACGAAATTATTGAAATCTGATGAGCGTTTGATCTTAAGCTAATAATGCTTTATTATTTTAATGAGTTGCTAATAGACAGAGAGAGAGAGAGAGAGAGAGAGAGAGGGGCCATTGAACTTGCCTTTGGTCTGCCAGCAATAAAAATGCGCTATGTTTAGAGACTGGCCTAAGCAGCAAATCCAATTAGTCAGGAAATAGCCTCCTCACCCCCGACTCATTTATTTTTCTCAAGCCTCTTTCGGCATCTGAGGCATCTACGCCTGTGTAAGGTAAAATCATCTCATTTTTAAATTATTCCCTCTAACATTTTATTAAATTTTTTAAACATCGCCGTACTAAAATAAATCCGTCTTCAATAATAAATATTTTATCTTCTTTAATTTTATTTTTAATTTCATGCAACAAGTTGATTCATAAACTTTTACTTAACATTAAAATTATTTCTGGCTTTGAAAATATATTTTTATTTTCATTTCATTTATTTTAAAAGCAACTCATCTTTTTTTAATTTTTCTATAATAAATAATGATAGACTAAAAGCAGGGCTTGCAGTAGATGAGCCGAGGGTTTTTTCTTTGTCTCAGGAATTTTACTTTAGCTTATATATTGGTCAGAGATGCTCGCCAAAGAAACACTAATCAAAGGTCGCTTAGAAAACATTGATGGTTGTCTAACTACCAGGCAAATGCCTATTTTTCTTCCTAATTTATTTTCGTGAATAAACTCAATATAATGTAATATTTCAAGCGAAATTAATTCGCTTCAGATGGATGAAAATTTATTTAAATTAATATAAAGGCCTAATAAAAAAAAGTTTTGTAGCTATTTGTTTGTTAAATATTCTTTTTCTTGTGCTAGGGGTCAAGGGTTCACATCCCGTCGTTATGCGACAAAAATTTATTTCTATTTGATTGCCTACCAATCCAATTGAAATATAATATAGAGGCGGGATCTAAATGGCCTTCGATGCCGGAAAAAACCTTAAATAAAATTTTAAAAAAATTATTATTTTTCTTGAACCATTTAGAAGGGCCGGAACTGAGATTTTTGGGGGGCAAAATTTAATTTGCCGCTCTCTCAAATTTTCTGTACAAAATTCATATCATTTTACCTTTTTTTAGTAAATCTTTCTTTAATTGCCCCTCCTGATATCCCGCCCGGGGCCCACCCCTGCCCCCCTAGATCGGCCCTCATTTAGAGTTGAATCAATCTTGTGAAAATATTTTAATTTTTTTTTTCTCTTTAGAAATTTTGATGGTCCGCTTCCCGAATTTATTACCCCTGCCCCCCCCTCTGGTTTTAATTTATAAAGACACCAGAAAAGCAAAAAATCTTAATGCGTTTTGGTGTAAATGTCGGCCCACGCAAGTGTGTATGTAGCTTTTTAATTTGCTAATATCTCTGGATTTTTTTATTTTATTTATTTTCCCAGCTTCCCTTTGACCAAAAATTAAGACTTATCTCCAGTCCTGGAGCAAATTTTATATCAATCCGTTGAGTGATTCTCTATTTATTAATATTTAAATAACAAAATATTTTTTTTTGTTTTAAAGGCGGAGCTACACCCGTAGTTTATCTTATCTATAAATAGTATAAATGTTAATAAATAGTGATTTGCAAATGAATGGGAACGGATGGATGGTTTTCGGGTCAGCTGGGCGTCCGAGGAGGCGTAGCGAAGCAACGCGGAGTGAGGAAGCCGGGTTGGGGGAGAGTGGGGGAGGGTTTTGCTTTTCTATTTGTGGCCACCGCCTCCGGCGCCGACCAAGGCCTCTAAAGTCCATCCCCACCACACCAACATTTTACTATTATACAAGCCAAGCAATTATACAATGACGAATCAGGGTTACTATCACAACACATTTCTTTCTAAAATTACTTTCTCAAGGAACATTCTAGTATACTCAGATGACACCACTTGCTTTTTTTTTTTAATGTATCGCTTCATCATAGTATCACTTGTTAATAATTTACATATCTACACATAAAGCCAGAAGAAAGGAAATATGTTTGCCGCCCTCCGGCGGACCTATGCAGCTATCGAGGGACTTCCCTAGACCATCATAAAATAAGCAAATATTAATTCTTCAATATTTATTTTTATATTGATTGCGGTCAACCGCTGAGTTTCAAAATATTTGGTCCAAACTCTTCCAAAATTCTAAATAAATAGAAATATACCATCAAGAGAAAAGATATTGGACAACCCCCCTCACTTCTACCTCCTGAATTTAATTTTAATTTGCACGGTGCACCTGTTGCATCTGCCTAGATACGGCCCTGTATACATACCTCAAAAGGCTCTAAATTCAGGTAGAAGTGAGGGGCCCCGGGGGGTTTTCCCTTTCTCCCCCTGGGGGGGGGATTTGAATTTTTGGGAAAACCCGGGTGGTTTGATGCCCCGTAACCCACACTTAGCCGGCACCTTGCCTCCTCTAGAAGTGAGGGTGTTGTTCAATATCTTATCTCTTGATGGTACATAGATAGAGAATGTTAAAATTTTAAATGTTGTTATTGTTATAGGCCCGAATCAGCCAAACCACCCTCCCGAAAAATTTTCTGGCTTCGGTCCTGTGATCATAAATACCCAAGATAGCAAGAACGGATCCAGAGGAGTTTCTCGGGGGGGGGGGGGTAATCTGCTGTTACTGGTCGCACAGCCCACAATTTTTTCTTATTTCGGTAATTTAAAGGTGCATTCTGTACTTGTTTACCAGAATATATTTACAAATCAAATTTTTAAGTATTAATTTTTAAAATTTTATATCAAAAATAAAATTTAATTCCCAAAAAATATTTTTCTCGGGGGAGGGGTAATTACCCCTTTGTATCCACCCTTGCAAGATAGACGTATCACCCTTGTTTAATATCAATATTTTAAAAACATGATCTCAGATCAAGAAAGATTAAAATACATAGAGGGTGATCGCTAGAGATTTTCCACAGTGAGTTCTTGGATGAGTGGAGGACATAATTCTTTTAAATTTCACGGTGTTATATTTATATTGATTGGCCTAATCAAAATTAATTATAACATGTCTGTTTTTATTTGTAAATAAATTGACTTGGCTAATGTTTGTGATCAACATAAAATAGTTTAAAGGCAATCTATTAATCGAAGGAAGATTTAATAAATTTGAGTAGAAATAAAAAGAAACACGAACAGAAAACAAGATTTTTTAATTAACTATAATATAGTAAGTCTAGCCAAAAAAAGGGAAGGTCATGGAATGATTTTTTTTTATCAGAAATTTAAAAGTATAAAAGGAATTTATTTGAAATTTTTGCTTTTAACCCTGCAAGATCTCAGGCGGCTTGATACTAAATATTTCATATATGGGTAAGAGAAAGTAAAAAAGTAAACAGTTTACGAAAAAAAAAATTCCTCTCGAAATTATCTGTCCCTTATATATAAATAATAATAAACAATACAGAAGAAGATGAGAAGAAAGTGACTGGAGACCACGGAATTGATTATCACAATAATAGAGGATGTATGATTAAATTTTTGACCTACAACCCAAGTGTATTTTGTCCAAGTCAGAGAAGAATTGGAAGAAGACCAGAAATTGTTATAACACTGAAAGTATTTCTTCAAAACAAGGGCGAATCCAGAGAAGTTTTTCGAAAGGGGAGGGGAGATTTTGGTGTGACTGGAGACACACAACTTTCTCACCAGGTTTTTTTATGTCGAAATAGATTTGAAAACACCCCCCGACAGACGATTTTGAGGGACCCACTTTTTTGGAATCAAGGTGTATTTCCATCAACATCCTTTTTGACACGATCACTAAGAGATCTAAGAAGACGATATGTGAGAGAAAATAAAAATATATAGTCGTATATATATATAAATCAAATTTTGAAGTATTATTTTTTAAAATTTTCTAAGAAAAATATTTTTCTCAAATCTAAGGGGGGATAACTACCCCTCCCCTCCCCCCCTTGTATCTGCTCTTTCATCAAAAGTATTTTTCTATATTAAAATGGCTCAAGAACAATTCAGTTAACATTTTGTCACGGCAGCCAACAGCCGGAAATAAATAAAAAAAAAAAAAAAAAACATCAATGTCAATCTCTTTAAACTCTACCACTGAAAGGGTTGCTTCCCAATTAAAAATATATGGGAGAAAAGAAAATAATAATGGTCATTACGATCTTACTATTAATTATTTTCTTGAGCTTGTATTTAGATTACTATCATTTAAAGTTTAATGATAAAAAAAATATTATATTTGTTGTAATTTTATTAGAAATCCAAGAATTCCATGTTTGATTTATATCAAGATCTAAGATTTCACCCTAATTTTTTAAACAAGTGATCAAAGAGGAAGTAACAATGGCGTAATCATGTGAGTACTAAAGGGGACACTCACCCCTCAAGGTACCCGAGAAGCAGTCTATTTTGTAATATTGAAATTAATTAGATTCAGTAATTAATTAATTTCAAAAGAATCTAATTTTGCAAAAACCCCCCTTTGGTTCTTAGCAGTTAGAGAACAAAACAATAATAAATTTTTTAATGCCCTTGGGGTTTATTTTAATTGTAAGCACCCTCACTCAAATATTTTTTAAATTAGGAAATTAAATTATATATAAAGTAAAAAATTAGTTAACCTTCACCGTGTTTTTGGATGCTAAAATAATATTTATAAAAAATATTTTTAGTCGAAAATGAGGGTCATCTGTTCACACGTGTGTTCACTGTTTGTGTCGTTAATGACCATTAAACTGAGGGGTGGGTTGTCAATGTCAAAATGACTTACATGTGGCTGTCGATCCGGTGGACGTGGAGAGTAACCCCGCCGATGCTTTGGCACTATTTGCTCTGATCGCGTGTTGGTCCAGTCAGGATGGTTACGTTGGATGTTGCGTTTACAGCAGCCGCCGTCGCCAGTCGCCGCCGTCGACGACGACGACGACGACATCGCCTTCAATGACGAAGAGGAAGAGAGAAGAGGATGACGAACACTCGACAACTTCGCCTCAAGTATTTATATTTAATTCATTTCTCTTATATATTTTGAATAATTTTCCTATATTTTTTGGTGTCATTTAGACCCCTACTGTATTTTTCATAAAAAACCACGGCCGCAACTTGCACATCAATAATATTAAAATTAGAGGTTTATTATAATTTTTAATTAACCCCAGGTACGTAGCCATTTTTAATCTTTTAAAAAATTTTTGCATGCGTATAATTTGAACTCTGTCTATTTGTGAGAAGTTGCTCCAACGTTTTTTTTTTTTAAACATTCACATTTTTTTTCTCATTCACCCTCACATTCACACAGTCTTTTCGGCAACTTAGGCCATTTAAGACTTTGACGATAACCGTTATTGATTTATGTACATATTGGGGTCCAGGCATTTTTATTTAAGTCATTTGGTATCCAAATGCCTTAAATAAAATTATCGGACTGCCTGGGGTCCGAACCCGCGACGTTCGGTATAGAAGGTAGACCCGCTACCAACTATTCCAAGCCAACTTTTTTTTTTTTTTTTTTTTACTCTTTAAGTCAGTGTTTTCCAAACTGAGGCGCGGACTAGTCTATGGGGAGGCGCGTACATTAGCCAGAGCGAGCAATTGTCCGAATGATTGATAAATCTATATATAATAATTGCGGAGTGTCCGTCCGTCTGTCACGCTCTGTTTGACCAACTTCCCGTTGGAATTTTGAAACGAAATTTTGCAGTCTTATAGAGAACGTTATGGAGAGTCCCGGAAAAATACTCGGATCCCGAAATTCCTATAACTTTTTGAGTTATTAATTCCTAAAGTTACGATTTCTCCCATAGGAAATGTATAGAGAAATATTTAAGTATTCTTTGAATGTAAACAAATCCTCAAGCAGGCACCGGATAGGATTACGTAATAATCTTTTCATAATTTAGAAAAGGCGAGGGTCCTCGCGGCGGACCCGAGCCAGCTGATGGGGGGTCCAGGGGGGCATATAAGAATAAATAAAATTTTTTAGCAATAAAAATTTTTGTTTGTATTATTTTATAAAAAGGGGCGGGGGGTTATACGATTAATTATTTTTAAGGGAGGCGTGGAAACATAAAGTTTGGAAACCACTGAAAAGTGTTTTACATGAAATTTAATATATTAAATAACATAGTGTGAATATGTTGCCTGAAAAATTCCTGTGCAGACTATATTTAAAAATCTGGTGTGACTGGTCGCACAGTACCCAAACTTGCTCTTACCCTCGGTAATCGAAAGTTGTGTTCTGGTCTTGTCACACCAGTTTTTTTTGTGTCGAGATATATTTAGTTCCCACCGATATATTAGAATTCAAGATGTAAAATTTATTAACATGGGTAAATATTTATCTTTTGTTACCATGGCAACCATTTTTCCTATCTTTCCTATGAAGCACAAGAGTAAAGTGTGCTTCAAACAATTTTGAGAGCAAAATGAGAATATACATTCGAAAGAACATCTAAAATCTAATTGATTTTTGAATTTTAATCAAAATCGTTAGAGCGAATTTGGAGAAAATCGAAAAAAACTGAAAAAGTACATCAGTAAAGTACTAGTACTTTTTAGCCGTTTTTGTTTAAAAGCTTATTTTCTCGCTCCGGGGAGGTCCTAACTTAAATAGAAAATTTCAACTTCCTAGCTCTTTTCGTTCTTGAGATATTTTGTTCCCAGACACACAAATGTCGCATAAATTTTTTTTCGCTTGGGACGGGAAGCGAACTGGAACCCCAGGCATAAGAAGCTAATGCCTTCTCTCTGAGCGGCTCACGGGCTCTCTCTGTCCTTAATTTGCTGCTGCCTGCTTGCATTTCAGTGTTAGTGACAAAATTTCTATTTGTTATTGAATTTTTTTTATAGTTGCTAGATAGCAGTTTGTTTACTAACAAAGCAACCCGATGGAATGGAATGCTCCTTCGCTTTTTATGCCTCTTCTTGGGGTTAGTCGTTGCGCCTGTCATCGCCAAAACCTTAAGAAGCTCTTCGTACTATCAGGTTGGCTCTATTTAGGGAAATATACACATAGCAAACGTTTTAAAACAAATAGGGTTATAGCGAGTGGAGAATCACACTGGGATTACCATACATCCCTCAACTTTTAATTAAAGCGATTGTTGGGCTTAAGATCGGGCACTGTTGCGGGTTGCGGTTGAGGGAGCCTTATACTTCAATTCTGTGATTATGTTGCAAACGAACTTGTGCCAAGATTATGACGAGAAAAGATTATCCTTCATGAATTTGTGAGGTGTCCGTTTATAAACTCTGATGACAAAATCACCCCTTTAAGTTTACTAAGGAGCCTTAAGCTTTGGGTATGCGCAAGAGATATAATTTTATATTTTGATTATTTCGCTTTTATTTCAGGCCTATATATGGAAGAGAAGTTAGCTAGCATCTGTGTAAATAAAATTCTGGAGATGATTCGGCTTTAATTAAATTATGCGATCATCACTCCATTCCAAGTTGAAATTAATGTGATATAATCAAATAATTTTTCAAAAAAAGTGTATTATCTTTCTTCAAACTACGACTTGTCTATCTCGTTATTATTTATATAAAATAATATAATTTGTCTACTAAGTATAATACAAAAAATAATAGGACAGTGGAGTTTTCAAACTTTTGCCCTAATAACTATCTCTTTGTTGTTTATTAAAGCTTTTGTGGTTTGATTTATTATTATTATGGGAATTTTTAGTTTTGCTCAGGGGCCCACATCTTGTGGGTACGTGGATGGCAACCACGAGCTGCCCGAGCTGGGACAGGCAGGCATAGTCCTTCAGTTCTTTAAATGTCTGTCTCTTCCTTCCTCTTTTCAACAGACGTCAGACCGTACGACGGGCCGGCCTGTCCTATTTCTTCCGGTCTTAAAAACGTATGATAGGGTTGGAGGGAGAGAGTGAGGTTCGTCGACCCCGCATCGCGGGACAAGGCGAGGAGAGAAGAAGTAGAGGGGAATTTTTTTGTTATAGACCACATTTTTGTATTAATTATTCATTAAAAATATATAAATACTGTACAACATTTCGACTGCTTATTCTGCAGCCGTTATCAAGTACTGCTGCAGAATTAGCAGTCGAAACGTGGTACAGTATTTATATATTTTTAATGAATAATTAATACAAACATGTGGTCTATAACTAAAAATCCCGCTAATAATAATCAATCTCTCATTTCCAACGTCATGCCAGAACCAAAATTTTTTTTTATTCGTTTAAGGTTTATATTGTTTTAGAAAATCAATCTTGCATCGATTAGAAATCTTTGATGTTCGAGTTTGGAATCCGCTAGTGAAAAAAAAAATCATTAAAGTATCCTTCTGATGTAACATCCCAGTAAATGGGAAAGGGTGTCTCTCAAGCACAAAGGGTCCAATTCTAAATACAGTACTTTAAAATTCATGTATAATTGAATTTTCTATACTCCCTGCGTCCCAAATTAGTTGCTACATTTGAAATTTTTTTACTGATTATTTATTTATTTTTTATTTGTTTAAGGTCTTTTTCGACATCTAAGGGCCATTTAGACCCTATCCCTATTCATTTCAAATGATTGGTAGCCAATTCAAATGAAATAAATTTTTCTGGCTTGGGACGGGAAGCGAACCCGGGACCCTAGGCACAAGAAGCAATACATTATTTGAAACTACATATATTTGATGGCACTCATCGACGCCTCTTGCATTAAATTTAACGCGTCGATGAATGCCATCAAATATAGTTTAGTTACAAAAATCAATTCGATTTGACTTTTTTTTAGGATTCTTGGCACCCTCGGAAGAAAATTCATAACTATCCACATTATTTTGAAGATTCAGAGATGCCTCGACAACATCTTGATAGACAACCCCGTCCGAAAGAACATCCCCATCAATTTCAACATAAACATAAACATAAACATCACCATCCATATTCCAGTTTACGTTTAAATCATTTCATAAAACAAGCGGAAAAAGCGGGATTTGTGCCCGATGAAAGTGCCTGGCACTATTTTCTAAGCGAAGAAGATAATAAGAAGAAAGCGGAACAGGCGAAATCGACAGAAACTAGCAGCACGAGTGATGAAGAATCGACAAGTACGACGGAAATGGAGACTACAACGACGACGACAATGACAACCAGCCTACAACCCTCTCTGACAACAACAACAGCAACAACGCCGTTTCTTGAAACAACAGTTGTGCCTTCTAGTTCGGTTAATGGTAAATTTATTAGAGTTAAATTGAAATTGATTTAGAAAAAAAATTTGCAAAATTAATTAAGAATTTTATTATATTCTTTTCTAAGACAGTATTTCCCTAAAGCAAGTTTTTTTTTTTGAAGTGGTATTTATAAATAAAGAAATTTTGTTTTAATTATTTTTCTTTAAAAATTTCAAATGAGTATTAATCATCTCAAAAATATTTTTAAAAAATGGTGAAGGAGTTTAAATGGCTAAAAAGAGAACTTTTGTATTATTCTCTTTCTTTCTCTCTTCAGTCATTAGCATGGGCGTAATTAGAGAATTTGGCTGGGGGGGGGGGGCATGGGACCTATCCTCCGGTGGGCCTGGAAAGCCCCATATTTTCTCAATTTTTCTTGGGGCACGGACCTTTCTGGGGCCTTCCGGCACCCCCTAGGCCCCTTACGCCCAAGGTCATTAGTGTCAGTACTGACAAGTTGTGGTTACTCTTAGGAGTAACTTCTATGGGAATAATGCTGAGAAGGGTTACCGTTTCCTTCCTCAGGAAGAGGCATCTCAAATAGAGTTGGATAATATTTTGCCATGAGGTGGTTTTGAACTCGTGTTGTTTTCAACTCAGGATTATAAGCTGAACTGATTTATCCCCTCCTTCGTATTATTTATTATAAGGTGATAATATTAATATTTTTTCTATGCATGGCGAATGACCCATAGATTTAAAAATTTTCTAATAAAAGAATATAAAATAATAGCCAAAGACAATGAAGGCCTTAATTCAGATAAAAGTTGAAATAAAATGAAATTATTTGAATTTCCCTTGTCAACGTTTCGGTAGTCTAAACACCCTCCATCTTCAGGACCCGCCGATTGGTTTTGTCTTTTTAGAATGAAACCAATAGTCCAAATTCATCTGGCGACATTTTCAAACGAGTTTTCAATATAATCTGATTTCTCAGGATAATCAGCCAAAAAAGTTTTTTTACTTTCTCTTACCTATATATGTTAATATATATAGAGAAAAAGTATTGGATTCATGCCAAAAATTCGAGATTTTGACGGATATACACGTTTGAATCCAAAAAAGTTGTTTTCGCGACATGGTTTGTCTGTGAACAAAATATCTCAAGAACCAAAAGAGCTATGAGGTTTAAATTTTATATTTAAGTTAGTCACTCCCCTTGGACGTAACACGAAGCTTTTGAACAAAATCGGCCAAAGAGTACTAGTACTTTTCTGATGTACTTTTTCAGTTTTTTCGTTTTTCTCATTATTCGCTCTAACGATTTTGATTAAAATTCAATTATTTTTAACGTGCTCCTCAAAACGTATATTCTTATTTTGCCCTCAAAATTGTTTGAAGCACACTTTACTCTTGTACTGCATAGGAAAGATGAGAGAAATGGTTGTCATGATATATCAGCTACAGCCACGTTCTACTATTCAACAAAATATAAATATTTTCTCATGTACCTATATAAATTTTATATTTTGTTATCAAGATGACAGGCGCCAAGCTAAAGTAACGTTAAGTAATAATAAGGGCCGAAGGGAATAAAATTTTTTTTTAAATGTGCCCAAATCCATCTGAAGATTATTTTTGTTGAGTGGATGAAGAGAAAATTTAATTAACCTTCTCTTTTTATTAGAATTAAGCTCTCGATAAAGGATTAAACCAGTTTGCAAATGGACAATCTAATAACCTAAGGGAAGTATAGGTTTCAATTTTTCCTTTGATTTCACAAGAAAATAATCTTTTACGCGTTGTTTCCTCCTGTTTCGGTGAAATCGAAGGATTTTTAACTCAATCCTTATTGACCTCAAGTTTTTTTTTAACATTATTATTCTTTTTCCAGGTATTTTTCTCTTTATTCAAAAACATTTTTTATTTCATATCTATTTAAACTGGGAAACACTGCCTTAGAGAATTTATAATAAATTTTTTCCAAAAAGTTTATAACTTAGAAAAAAAATTCGAATTTATTATTTTTAGAAACTACTCAAAAGCTAAATGAACTTGCAGCTGAAAATATTCAGCGGACCATTAATGCTATATTGAATCGTTTAGAGGCTGAACATGAAGCGAAACGCGGAGAGGAAGGTGCTGGCGATAATAATAAAAATGACGTCAATGACGATAACAAACTCACGGATGACAATTTACTTCCGTTGCCGTTAGAAAACGAAGAGCAACAGCAAGTGTTCGAACGGGTTAATCCGGATAATCCTTTCGATTGGCGGCCAAAACTCAAATATCCTATGTACGGTAACTCGTTAAAGAATAATTTGCAAATTTTGAATGATATGGATAAAGATTACTCGAAAGAGATGACGATCTTTACGCGATTTAAAAGAAAGAAATTTGCCAGCCCGTTTGATTTCCTGAAAACTAAAAAAAGAAAAAAGAAAAAGAAAACGCATAAATGGTTGACGAAAAAAGTTAAAAAGAATGCAAGAAGAGAGAAGCGATATTCGCCTTACAGGAGTCTCCTTCTTTTAAGAAATATTAAAATGTAAAACAAACAAAAAAATATTGTCAAAATAAATATGTTGTTGTATAAATAAACGTGTATTTGACCAACTTAGTCTTGATGACATGATAAATTTTCAAATTTCTACTTTCTATTATCTATATATAGAGAGAAAGAAAGTATTAAATTCGTGTCAAAAATTCGGTGTCGAGATTTTCACGAAAATACATGTTTTAACTTCCCCTGAACAAAGCCGGATACAAAGGGGAGGGGGTAGAGGGGGTAATTACTTCCCCCCTCCACTGAGATTTAAGAAAAAAAATATTTCTTTCGGGAATAAAATTTTATTTTTAATTTTTTTATATAAAATTTTAAAAATTAATACTTATAAATTTGATTTGTATATATATTCTGGTAAACAAGTACAGAATGGACTTTTAAATTACCGAAATTAAGAAAAAATTGTGTGCTGTGTGACCATCACACCAGATTACCCCCCCCTCCCCCCGAGAAACTCTTCTGGATCCGCCTCTAAAAAGGCTAGGGAGGCGCGGACTAGTCTAAGGGGAGGCGCGAATATTGGCCACCAAGATCAATTTTCCAAATGATTGCTAGTTTCATAAATAAAATAATTAAATTTAGAAGATTCTGGGAAGGAGATTTTAATTAAAATAATAAATATGAATAAATAAAAAAAATATTTTTATATTTTTTAGTATTAAAAATTTATGTTTTTGTATTATTTTATTGAATGGGTGGGGGAGGGGGGGGCGTCATACGATTAAATATTTTTAAGGGAGACGTTGTAACATAAAGTTTGGAAACCACTGGCCTAAAGTAAGACTCATTCTAGAAAATTATACTATGTGTAAAACCCAAAGGGAAGTTTTTCAGGGTTTTAATTTTTTTCTGACTAGACGCGAAGCTCGCCGAAGGCGATAGAATTGTTAATTATTTTATTTATTAAGATTGGATTTCAAATGGCTTAAATAAGAATGCCTGGACCCCAACATAAATATATTCTTAATAACGATTATCGTAAAAAGTCTTATATGGCCTAAGTTGCTGAAACGACTGTGTGATAATGTGTGTGAATGGGAAAAAAGTGTGAGTGTTAAAAAAAATATTTGGATTAGGGGTTGAAAAATTGAAAAAAATATTTGTTTAATTTATTTTAGCTAAATCGAAGCCAAATAAATAGAAAACATTCAAAAAATAACGTTGATTATTATTTTGATTAAGGGGGATGAAGGGTTGATTATTTAAGAAAGGCCTTGGAATATTCCAAATCACTTGTTGACATTCTTTTCCAGTTATAAATAAAGTTAGATTAGAGAAAAAAGTATTTTTTTTACTTTTAATAAAAAGGGAATTGTTATTTTCATCTTTTTATTCCTATACAAAGAAAAACAAGTCTCTCTCTCTCTCTCGTTCAGTCGAGAGCGTGGCCGAGATGGCAGGCGGCTGCTCTTTTTTTGTGTTTAAAGTGAATCAAAGTGAATAATTAATATAGTGTAACCCACCCTGACCTCACCGTCAGCCAACACACCCTCTTGAGAGTCTTATTAAAGGTAATTATTAAGCATTTTATCGTTGAAAAAAAAATGATAGAAACAAATAATTTGACTGCGAAAAACGATTCTTTTGAATATGAAGCTGTTGAAAGGGGGAGGGGGTGGGGGTGTAGGTGTCATTGAAAAAAAATTAGTTTCTTATTTATTTTATTTATTTATTTATTTTTTAACACACTTCTCATTCTCACTCAACACTCACACACACATTCACCCTGTCTTTTCGGCAACTCAGGCCATATAAGACTTTAAACGATAACCGTTATCATTTCTATTTAAGCCATTTGGTATCCATTTCGGACTGCCACCAATTTTCCAAATGATTGCTAGTTTTAATATAAATAAGAATAAATTTAAAAAAATATTTTTTTATAAATTTATATTTTTTAGCATTAAAAATTTTTGTTTTTGTATTATTTTATAAAATGGGGGGGGGAGGCGTCATAAGATTAATTATTTTTAAGGGAGGCGTGGTAACAGAAAGTTTGAAAACCACTGCTCTAAGGGGTGCGCTCTGAAAGAAATAAAAAATGCCCCGCCACCGCTCTGGTTTCCGCTTAGTTTTTTTAATTCATTGGCATAGAAGCCCGCAGGGGGGGGGGCGGTTGCCCTTGAAAATCAGATTAAAAAAGAATAATGAAATAATAAGTGGCTTTTGATTTTAAAAATTAGATAAATTTTAAAATAATTATACAAAAGGATTTGGACCAAGAGGTTCATTAAAATCTGAAAAGTTTTTAACTAAACTTTATTTGATCCCAGACAATGTTTCGTCCACTTGCTGTAAGAGCTTCCGCTCCCTGCATCTATCTTCCCCAAAACCTACAATCTTCAGACTTTCAAGTCTAATCTCAACAGACATCTTCTCAGTTCCCGCAGTTGAGTTCCCCTTTTATGCTTCTCCTTTTGTTTTTATTTTCTCCCTGGCTGCTTGTGACCACTGGTCATTATAGATCTTCGGACCTTATGCACCAATTCCAAAAACAAAAAAATATGCCATTAAATTTCTTACTCGTATTAGCACAAGTCTTTCTCGAGCTTAAGGAAAAAAAAAGGATCAAGAAAGCCGGTGTATTACGATGTTTGTTTATTTCCCTCGTGAATAACATCAACATAATTTTTGCTCTATCTCTTATTAGACTCTTAGAATCCCATTGAATACACGATGATGGCATGTATCTGCCTGTATTGCGCGCCGTGTTGATCGCCTGGATGGTGACTGCTTTGGTGACCCCCCGAGTGATTTCCCGTCATCTCAGGCTTAGACCTTCAGGTAAGGGAAAACGAGACCTGTTCCTTACTATTCAACCGTTGCCACCAGGAAATAACCCTCTGCGTCGACCGTGCGACCATGGAGATGAATCTACACAATTGCGACTTGCACAAGGCCAGGGGGTTATGATCTCTGCACAATCACACCACGGGGACGAGACGAAACAAAAGCCTATCGTTCGTTACATCACAAGTATCGAGGAGCCTTATAGTAAAGGACAGAAAAAAAACGAGAAGAGCCACGAACCCGAGGCCAAAGAGAGGGACGTCACAGAAACGGAGGATACGGAGAAATGGACAGGACAAGTATTTCGGAAACAACGCAAAGCCCCGAGGCAACTCAAACGAAAACACCTTCCTTCGAGGTAATTCTTGCCTTTTTTCTTTGATTTCTTACGATCAAGTGGCTTCTAAATTTGTATCTCAAATAACTTCCTATGTGGTAAATTGATGTTTTATGGCTGTGGAGATTTACTCAGGATTCGCAGTGACTTTGCAGCCAGGAGATTAAATAAAAAAAATATTTTATTTTTATTTGCCGACGTTTCGGTTGCCAATCACGACCTTCATCAGGGCAAATATTGTCAAATAAACACGATCTTAGGTATCTCAATATTCATTGCAATTAAATACAATATCCATTTAATTTGTTATGTACAAAAATATTATCTTTTTCAAAATCATTTTGAATAAGAGACCTCCGAACAGCAAGTAAAAGATAATATTTTTGTACATAACAAATTAAAGAGATATTGTATTTAATTTATTAAAGAGAAAGAATTTATTTTACAATTTTTTTATTTCGTTAGTAAGGCAATATTTCCATATATTTCGGAACCTAACGCACTCCTTCTTCAGTGGATCTATATTAACATAAAGGGCATCTGTGAGAAAAGGTGGTGGGTCATAAATAATGTTTCGAAAAAAATGTTACAAAGATACATACTTCACCTCAATTCACCACATTACCCTTATAATTAAAACGCTTGAACGACATGTTATTAATACAATTATTAATCATTTAATTCAATTAGATAGGAAATCCGAAATATATAATATAAAATTTATAAAAATAGTTAAAATTAATTTCTCAAATCTATGATAATATAAATCAATCTAGAATTATTTCTATTTTTAAAATACATACAAACTTTAGTAAAAATTTCAGACAAGGAAAATATATCTCTATTCATTTAATCGAATTTGTTTTAATAAAAATTGAGAATAGTTTTGAACAATTTGTGTTCATCTTTCAATAGAATTTTAACCGTTTATGAGTTTTCAGTCAACCCTAAATTCACTGTCCTATTGAGTTTGAATGAAACAACTTTCTTTGAAATATCGCTTCATCCAATTTCTCTCAAAATCCAATGATGAACGATATTTCAAAATCATTCAAAAACCATAAAGTGATGATAACCCATAAACGATAAAATTCTATTGAAAGGACCCGTCCCGCATTCTCAATTTTATTAAACAAATTCGATTAAAGAAATTTTCCTTGTCTGACATTTTACTAACTTTGATTATTTTAAAATAGAAATACGATTGATATATATAGATTTGAAAATTAATTAACTATTTTTATAAATTTTATATTATATATTTCGATTTCCATCTAATGATTAAAATATACTACTATACCTCTTTTAATATGAAATTTTCAACCCCCCACCCGCCCCAGTATAGACCCTAAAAACAAACCAAACTTTAAAACAAACTTCACACACCCTTAAGAATTGTATTTAATGCAATGAATATTGAGATACCTAAGATCGTGTATATTTGACAATATTTGTCCTGATGAAGGTCGTGATTGGCGACCGAAACGTCGGCGAATAAAAAATTAAATAAAAGATTTTTTTATTTAATCTCCTGGCTGCAAAGTCACTGCGAATTCCTGAGCTTCCTATGTGGTTTTTTTTATGAATTAAATTCATTAAAAAAATTTTTATGGCTAACTAAAAAAATTATAATTTAACTAAAAATGAAATAATTATTATTTATTAAATAAATTAGAAAATAAAAATCTTAAAGTAAATTAAATAAAATAGGAAAAGAAGGAGCAGCCAAAAATATAAATACTCCGATTTTCGCAAATTAATTATCGTAAATATGAATGTATTGTGCCCATATGACCAACTTCGGGACTTCAACAATTTTGAAAGACTGACGATGGGATAAAAAGATTTAGATGTATAAACAAACAGCCACTGACTCCATTGAAATATTAAATCCCATTTCCCCTTAACGAAGAGCAAAAACTTTTAAGGGAACAGGAAACAAAAAAATCCTCTGTCTTTTGACTCAACGACATGCATCAATTAAATTTATTAATAAGAGGGTAGAAATGAGAGATGCAGTCCTATTATTCCAGGCTAGCTATGAATATTTTGAAAGTGACCAATTGCAATCCACTTGACCTGGAAGGATAAAGATAAATAAAAAAATTAAAATTAATTATTAGTTTTAATTAACAAATAACTCGCCTACAACAACGGTTCGACGAGTAAAACTGCTAGCCTGGAATAATTAAAGATAGAAGTTACATTGAAATGCTTTAGGCATAATTAACATTGAGGAAGATAGGGTTATTAAAAATCTATCTTTTCTTATCAGTTCTCTTCATTTATTACGTCTTCTTTAAGGTAATTTTAAGCAATACAAGATTCTAAATAATAAATTTCTAGTTTTATTCGAATGTGAAATTAATTTAGTCCATTATGAACGAAAACAAAGGGAATTTTGAAAATTCTCAAAGTTCAAAGGCAATGGGCCACGTGTTCCTGTTTTATAAATGAGTTAAAATTTTGCAGACATGACTCTAACTTTTTCGGCTTTTTGAATTAATAAATATTGAATTATTATTTTTTAATGTAATGGAAAAGACCTACGGATACCTGCTATTAAATTTCTAAAAACAAATTTGATCTCTATAAATAAGGACCATCATAGTGTATACATTTAGCAAAGTAACTCATATATTGATGCTCACGACCTTGGTTCTGAAAACAGTCTTAAACGTAACCGAAACGTCAGAATTTTTATCATTAAAAGAAAATCTGTTTGACTCTTTGTTTTAACTTTCAACATAATAATTTTAAATAAATTTAATTACACACTGGGTTTAAGAGAAAGAATTTGCTGTAAAACGATACCAAGAGAACGAAGCCTCCTAGCTGCGCGGCCCGCCGAAGGAGAGTTTTATAAAAAAGGAAACATTATCCTTTATTTAATTCCTTTTTATTTATTGATAGGAGGATAAAAAGACGTCAACGTCGGAAAAGGGCAAAAAATTATTTAAAAAGATCAAATAAAGAAATGGAAACTTCAGGCAAACAAGAACAACAATCAAATGAAATTACTCTTAAGAATGCGCCCATGGAGCCTGAAAGTAAAAAAACTCCAATGACTCAGGATGAATTGGATGAAATTAAATTTGTACGTCAAAAGCAAAGAGATAAAAATGAGGTATGAACTTTCATTTTACTTTTAGTTGTTTTTTTGAGAAGTTTTCTGTTACTAAACTGTATATTGATTTTACCACCCAGGCTGTAGATAATAATATGTTGAGAAAGGTGTTTTCTCAATAATATGAAAAGATGAAGGCTTTCTTAGTCCATTTTATTTATTTATTTTTCCTCAGGCCACAGGTTTGGACTGCCGTGTAGCAAGTCTTCTTCAGTGGGTCACCCATCTATAAAGATTCAAATATAATAATAATATAAATATTATTCTATAATACCTCTTGAAAATTAGAATGCCCTCGATATAAAATTATATGATTATACCCCAAAAAAAAGGAATTGAAGACTTATAATCCTAAAAATGCTATTATTTATATTTTTAGCTTTCTGGAATGCAAGCAATCGTGAAATTGCCTGGAGAGAAGATGGACTCCGTGAAGGCAATCAGCCAGAAGACAGGGACCTCGTCATTGCAGGTAAACAAGTATCGGGCTTAGGATGTGTCTGTGTTGAGAGGGAGAGCGAAGGCTTAGGCCAAGGCTGAGCTAAGTGGACTTTATGTCGCAGTCAGACAGGGCAGAAGCCGGAGATATTTCAAGAAAGTCATCGTCGACGTCCGCATCATCGTCGACGTCGCCGTCGTCTTCGAGTAAGAAGACATCATCGGGAGAGATGTCCAAACAGGATCTGCAAGGCAAAAAAGCAGAGCTTCTTGAGAGGATGTCCGACTCACTGAACGAAGCACATGATGTAAGTATTTACCATGGGACCAGCGGGAGTTGCTTTCTTCCTTTATTTATCTGTTAAGAAATTTAAAAATCTCGCATCAGATTTTTTTGTGTCAAGATATATTTATTGATAGTTTACCATAGTTCCAAATTGATCACTTGCGTTTTCAATTGTATTTTAAATATTGAAATTGTGGTTATTTTTCAAAATTTTAATCTCCTATTTGGAAATTTTATACACAATAGAGAATCCTAAATATATACAAAATTTTATAAGAAATGGAAAAAAAAATTTTTAATGTGTAAAAAGTTCCAAAGGGGACCCCCCTTTTGAATCGAACTTAACATGCAAATCCCCATAGGGATTTAACATTGGCTCTATGGAAGGAAGAGGCAGAAAATGAATTTGAAAATTCTTGAAATACTACATCAGTAAAGTGTATCTCAAACAATTTTCACGAAAAATTTTACTGATATACTTTTTAAAGGGCATATAAAAAATAGTTGATTTAAGAATTAAAAAAAAAAAATTGTTGGAGCGAATTTTGAGAAAACGAAAAAAAAAAAAAAACTGAAAAAGTACATCAGTAAAGTACTAGTACTTTTTGGTCGATTTTGTTTAAAAACTTATTTTCATGTGTTCGGGAGGTATTTAACTTAAATATAAAATTTCAACCTGGTAGCTCATTTCCTTTATGGTTAAAAATGCCCACAGAGATCAATTTGCGGGACCCCCTTTTTTTGGTCTCAGGGGGTCTCAAAACATGTATATCCATCAAAATCTCGTCATCGAATTTTCGACATGATCGCAATACTTTATATATTTCATATATAGGGTAAGAGAAAGTAAAAAGGAATTATAAACCGAGAGCATTTGATGGGTGAGGGAGTGGGGAAGACTAACAGCCTTAGCAGGGCAGTAGCGTAACTAGGTGGGGGCGAAGGGGGGCTCTTGCCCCTCCGCCCCAAGCGCTTCAAGCCTTTGGCGCCCCTCGATACCGACATAGGCGCCCTAGGGCATCTAAAATATAGCCCAGGGAGGGTGATTTTATCATATTCTTTCGATAGATTGTCCAAGAAATTGATAGATTTCTTTAAAATTTATATTACAACTTAAAAAACGGCGCCCTAGTTGAGCTTCGCCCCCTTCGCCCTCAAAGGCTAGTTACGCCGCTGGCAGGGGCGTATATAGAAATTTTATTCGGGGGGGGGGGGGGCCCGAACTCAAAAATTTTTCTGCGGAAAATTTTTTTTTTTTAGGAAACTATATTTTTTTTCACACGAAATTTTTTGCGGAACATTTTTTCTATTGCGGAACCAAAGTTGTCCATCCTGCGGAAAAATTTGTTGCGCTGATGTCTGTATATTCCTATATATGCCCATTTTTTAGCATGGAAGGAATTGAGCTACCGGATTGAAATTTTATATTTAACTTAGGTACCTTTGAAGAATCTCAAAATAAGCTTTTGAACAAAATCGGCCAAAAAGTACTAGTACTTTACTGATGTACTTTTTCAGTTTTTTTTGATTTTCTCAAAATTCCCTCCAAGGATTTTTTAAAATTCATAAATCAACTATTTTTTAGATGCTCTTTAAAATGTATATTCTCATTTTGCCGTTGAAATCTTCTGAAGACCACTTTACTCTTGTTCTTCATAGGAAAGATAGAAATGGTTGCCATGGTAACGGAATTTAAATCTTTTTCTTTTTATTAGATTAAAAATCAATT
Organism: Euborellia annulipes; assembly: GCA_023213315.1. Taxonomy (NCBI): domain Eukaryota; kingdom Metazoa; phylum Arthropoda; class Insecta; order Dermaptera; family Anisolabididae; genus Euborellia; species Euborellia annulipes. The sequence continues at coordinate 4,597 of JAKCPI010031400.1, read as the reverse complement.
ATTATTTAAATTCCCATTTTTTTTTAATTTATTTGTGTCTTTAATTGTTTCAAAGAAAACATATATGTCTCTCTCTCACTTGCAAACATTATCGTCTCTCTCTACTCTTTTTAAATTCCCTTTCCACCTTATCTTCGCATTTGGCCAATGTTAATTTCCTATAGGGATTTGTATGTTAATTTCGATTCAAAAGGGGGGTCCCCTTTGGAACTTTTTAGGCATTTAAAATTTTTTTTCCAATTCTTATGAAATTTTGTATTTATTTACGATTCTATATTGTGTATAAAATGTCCAAATATGAGATTAAAATTTTGAAAAATAACCATAGTTTATTTGAAGCAGTCAACATTTAAAATGCAAGTTTGAAACTAAGGTGCTATCGGAAACTAAATATATCTCGACACAAAAAATCTGGTGTGACCAGCACGGTGCGCAACTTTCTCTTACCGAAGGGTAAGAGAAAGTTGTGTGCTGTGCGCCAGTCACACCAGATTTTTAATAATTATTACGAAATGATACTTCGGCAAAAAAATGTTACATACACTTTTCTTCCTAGTATTATTTTTTACTTTCTCTTATCTCTCTCTACATATGTTAATATATATAGAGAGAAAGTATTGAATTCATATCAAAAATTCGATGTCGAGATTTTGATGAATATACCTATACGTTTTGAGGTTCCCTGAATCCAAAAAAGTGGTTTTTCGCAACATGGTCTGTCTATTTTAAATTAGACACCCCTCTGGAGAGTGAAAATAAGCTTTTAAACAAAATCGGCCAAAAAGTACTAGTACTTTACTGATGTACTTTTTCAGTTTTTTTCGATTTCCTCAAAATTCGCTCCAACGATTTTGATTAAAATTCAAAAATCAATATTTTTTAGATTCTCTTTAAAGTGTATATTCTCATTTTTTCTCTGAAAATTGTTTGAAGCACACTTTACTCTTGTGCTTCATAGAAAAGATAGGAGAAATGTTTGCCATGGTAACAAAATACAAATATTCTCCCATGTTTATAAGTTTGACATCTTGAATTCTAAAATATTGGCGGAAAGTAAATATATGTTGACACGAAAAATCTGGTGTGACAAGCACAGCACCCAACTTTCATGTACCAAAGTAAAAGAAAGTTGTGTCCAACCAGTCACACCAGATTTTTTTATTTAGGGTTCTGATTGATATTTAAATAAAAGTCTTGATTTATTGAAAAAAATAAAAACTTGGCCAAAAAATAGATGTAACCAGGGATGGACAGAATCACGATCCTTTTGGATTGAAATCCGAAGTTCCGATGCGATCCTGGATCAGATCTGAATCAATATCTGTTTTTTTTTTTGGAGGATCTTGAAACTGGATCGCGATTCAAATCGAAAGGGGTGTGTATTTAAGGATTGAAATCATTTTTGCTCCCTGAATCTACGATCGGATCCTTGTCGAAGTATTAGCAATCCTAGATTTCCGCTATCCTTTTCAAAGAATTGCCACTCTTTTTAAAACTTTTTATATCTTTCATTCAAGAGCCTAAAAGTGTGCAAATTTCAGCCGAAAAACTAGATTCGGCACTTTTATTACAAACTAGATCAGAATTCCTGATCGGATTTTTGGTTCGAGAACCTGGATTTGTGGTTCGGAACAGCGATTATTTTTCTAAATCGGATTGGATTGCCCGAGCTTGTCGGTTCGTCGGATTAGATTGCTAATCCTTTTTAAAGGAGTTTACCCATCCCTGGGTATAACAAACTGAAATAATACTCAAGGTAAATTTTACAAGCTACGTTTCAGTCCTAGAATGGAATCATCATCAGACTCGAAAGATCATTCATTTTATGCGGTGTTAAGTTATTTATCTGAAACTCGTAAATGAATTATCGTGCAATCTAAAGTGACATTTTACGTTCATCAAAAGATAGTAAATTTTCAAAGCAATTTCCGGACGTATTTTCTCTTCCATTAATAATTACCGGTAACCAATAACTAAAAATCTGGTGTGACTGGCGCACAGCACACAACTTTCTCTTACCCTTCGGTAAGAGAAAGTTGCGCACTGTGCTGGTCACACCAGATTTTTTGTGTCGAGATATATTTAGTTTCCGATAGCACCTTAGTTTCAAACTTGGATTTTAAATGTTGACTGCTTGAAATAAACTATGGTTATTTTTCAAAATTTTAATCTCATATTTGGACATTTTATACACAATATAGAATCGTAAATAAATACAAAATTTCATAAGAATTGGAAAAAAAAATTTTAAATGCCTAAAAAGTTTCAAAGGGGACCCCCTTTTGAATCGAAATTAACATAAAAATCCCTATAGGAAATTAACATTAGGCCTATGAGAGAAGGCGGAGAGACAGGCGATAATGTTTGCAAGTGAGAGAGAGAGATATATATATGTTTTCTCCTAAGCAATTAAAGACACAAATAAATGGGAATTTAAATAATAATTGATTTTTAATCTAATAAAAAGAAAAAGATTTAAATTCCGTTACCATGGCAAGCATTTCTATCTTTCCTATGAAGAACAAGAGTAAAGTGGTCTCCAGAAGATTTCAACGGCAAAATGAGAATATACATTTTAAAGAGCATCTAAAAAATAATTGATTTTTGAATTTTAAAAAAATCCTTGGAGGGAATTTTGAGAAAATCGAAAAAAACTGAAAAAGTACATCAGTAAAGTACTAGTACTTTTTGGCCGATTTTGTTCAAAAGCTTATTTTGAGCGTGTGGGAAGGTACCTAAGTTAAATATAAAATTTCAATCCGGTAGCTCAATTCCTTCATGCTAAAAATCTGTCCACACATACAGACACACGCACGCACACACACACACACACACACACACACACACACACACAGACCAATTTGCAGGACCCACTTTTTTGGACTCAGGGGACCTCAAAACATGTATATCCATCAAAATCTCGACATCGAATTTTTGACATGATCGCAATACTTTCTCTCTCTATATATTTCATATATAGGCTAAGAGAAAGTAAAAATAAAAGGAATTAGTATTTTTTGACATATTAGTCTATATTACAGATGATTTGTTTTCGCGTCTGTCTATATCACAGGTTGAAAACCACTGTACTATAAAAATATTGTGTGCTTAACTTGTTAAGGGTTTAATTTTCCCTATTTGAGTTAGTTTGCTCATTCTTTAACAACCACTGGATGATGTTTTTATAAAATTTACATTTTAAACTCTAAACTCGGTAGGCTAAATATTTATTTAAACATTACCTAGACAGTGTTTAATCTTTTTAAAACAGGATTTATGTTAGCTTTTTTATTTATATATATTTTATATTAAATTTTTTTCTCAAATTTTTAAGCTGAAAATGAAGAGAAAGAATACTTCCACTTCTACTGATAATTTTAACGCAAACAATTAAAAAAAAAAAAATTGTCAAAGCAGAAGTGAATAATGCTAATTTCTTATTTTTTTAACAGTTGTTTCTGATTACGAGTTAAATAAGAAAGATTCTTTAGATGTTTATCTTGAGACAATATCTCTGACGTAAATAGGATACACCGGTGAAAAAACAACGCCAAATTTCATTGAAAGAAAAAAAAGGGATATAAAATACGCACGTAATTGCAAAAAAAAAAAAATTAGCTTCTTCTCTCTTCTCCAAGGAAATAAAACCAATCTAATAAGCATCTTATTATTTATTATCTTAACGCTTTATATCGTCTGCTGAGAATCATAATATGGAATATTTTCGCCACTTGGCACTCAAAAGAGAAGACGTTTTAACAACGTTTCGTAGGTTTAACTCTTTTTGACTTTAGCCACTATAATTTCTCAGCAGGCGATATGTATTTTGGAATTAGAAACAAGTCGCTGTAAATAAATTTTAACACAAATTATATATCGTCTTTATACTATCTTCACTAAAGATTTTCTGCCTCACCTAAAATAATCTTTCTTAAAGCCGCACTCCATTTCAAATATTATTTTTGCTTGAGTACATAATACAATTTAATTAAAAAAAAAAAAAAAAAAAAATTGAAAATAAACATTCTTAACGGATAGAAAGACTTTCTTTTAATTTTATATTGAAGCTTTTTCTAATCTCTTTATTACATAAAGTTGGCTCGATGGAAATGGGCAAAATACATGGGCGTAGCCAGACATCATCTTGTTAGGGAGGGGCCAACCCCTCGTTAGGGCAAAAGGGGAGGGGGTTTCCAATTAATATATACATAGATTATTAATTATTTATTTAAATAAAAAAAAATTAAATTAATCTAGTGAATTGGGGCGTTAAAAATAAAATTCCCAATGGGAAAAATATATATTTGTTTTTTTTTTTTTTATTTTTAGGACAAGCAAGGGGGGGGCAATGGCCCCCTGCCCCCCACTGGCTACGCCCATGGCAAAATAGAATAAATTTTTCTACTAATTCTTGCTCTCTTTTTGAATTTTGAAATTTAAATAATACAATAAAATCACTCTTCACAAATTTTGCTTTAGCTTTAGAATACCATTTCAAAAATATTCACTTAGACTCTTTTTAATATAACTCAATTGTTAGAATGGAGTGGGGAGGGGGAATGTCAATCTACAACTATGCCTAATCAATGAAGAACAA
>JAKCPI010031399.1:0-24284 GCA_023213315.1 Euborellia annulipes | reverse complement strand
AAATGAAATTATTATTTTTTTTTTTTAATTCTCAAACGACCTAGATATGATGAAATATATAATAAAAAAATAGTACTGGCTATTTATTTTTCTTTTTAAATGAATCATTTTTCTAAAAATTATTTTCGAGATTTTTATATTTCCTAAATATCTTAATATGTATTTGAATCAGTGGCGTAACTAGGGAAGAGCGAGGGGGTAGCATAAATCATCAAGATTTTTTTTTTAATTTTCTAGAAAATTTAATTCAATACGAATTGTGCCTTTATATTTGCTCAGGACCCACATCTTGTGGGTACGTGGATGGCGACCACGAGCTGCCTCGAGCTGGGACAGGGAGTCCTTCAGTTCTTTAAATGTCTGTCTCTTCCTTCCTATTTTCAACAGGCGTCAAGCCGTGCCCCGGGTTGGCCTGTCATATTTCTTTCGGTCGTAAAAACGTATGATAGGGTTGGAGGGTCCGCCGACCCCGCATCGCGTTATGCGCGAGGAGAGAAGAAGAAGAAGAAATTTATGCCTTTATATTATAAAAAGAGAGGGAAAAGTAAAAGTGTCATCTGGCCTAAGATACCGAAAAGACTTAAAATTCTTGGGTAAAACCACACTATACGCACCGAATGCCACCCCCAGGAGCGGTTCCAATATCTCAATCAGAATTGTAGCCAGAGAACTTTTTCGGGAGCGGGTGAGGGAGGGGGAGGCCTTCTGTGTGATAACCCTCAGCCCTACACCGTAAATTATTATATTTTAAAGATAATAAATTTTTTTTATAATTTTTAAAAGTTATTTTTATTATTTTTAGAATTTGAGCGTTTGATTCGGCACTGATTTGGTGTATACATCATACATACGTCATTGAATCTGAGACCGGAAGCAAGTAAATGATAATGTTTTATATCAAATTAAAAAGAAATTGTATATGATTACAGAAATCATTAAAATATCTAATATCGTGTTGAGTTGACAATATTTGCCCCGATGAACGACCGAAACGTCGTGATATAAAAATTAAATTAAATATTTTTTTATTTAATCTCCTGGCTGCAAAGTTCCTTCGGATCCTGGGTATATAGGCTTACTACTTTTTTACCCTCTGGCCTTGCTGGGCATAGGGCAAAATTCTTTTTGTTGAATAACTTCTTAACTCGAATTTAATGCCCGAGTAAAAAAGATTAAAAATGACCGAGGGATACACACGCCCGCAGCAGGTCCGCATAGTGAATCCTGAGGGACACACAGGGATACACAGGCCAGCACCAGGGACACACGCAGTAGATCGAAAGTGACCAGAAGAAAAATGTGTGTCCCTGGTGTGGGCGTGGAATCCCTGTGCGTCCTCAAGGTTCACTATGCAGACCTGCTGCGGGCGTGTGTGTATCCCTCGATCATTTTTAATCACGTGTTTTTACTCGGGTTCGTTCTTGAGATATTTTGTTCAAAGCATACACACACACACACAGAGACAACCATGTGACGAAAACCACTTTTTTTTACTAAGGGGACCTCAAAAAAAGAGCATTTTCATCAAAATCTCGACAAAAATTTTTTGACATGATCGCACTGTTTTCCCACTATTTATTACATCTATAGGTAAATGAAAGTAAAAAACAATAACTGTATTATTCTTCGCCCACTCCAATATATTCTAAATAAGAAGAGTATCAAATGCTTTTTGTTCTCCTCATGGGCCTTAGATGAGAGGTAGAAGTCTCGCTTCTAGTTTTATTAATCAAATGTTCACTTTTGTTGAACGACAAAAGTTAGTTCAAAATTATATTAACTACCAATTAATTTGAATAAGTGAGGTCAAATGCTTTTGCGCTATCTTCCACAGCGATTCATTTTTTTATTAGATACGTATCTTTCTACTTACATTGTTTTCGTTTTGTTGATAATCTATAATTAAGTGAGGACATTTTGAATATTCATTCCAATCCGCCAGGGAGTGAGTTATCTGAAAAATAAAATATTTTTTTATTGAAATTACAATTTCATAAGTTGTATAAATTTGTTCGTGTTTGAAAGAGAGCTAACAAAATTTTTAACAATTGTGGACCACCCAAATTCATCTATTAATTACTTAGATGGATCAAGTAATTAATCCTCGGGGTATTTATTGGGCTATGTGTGGCACGAGAATTACCTATCTATTTATCAAGTAACAACTGTCATCTTATTAGTGAAGAATTTGGCTCTGAGGACGCCAAATTGTTCTGGCGTAACGAGCGAAATTTTTGTCAGCTAGATAACCAATAAATACTTTGCAAAATGAAATAAAAAATCTTTTTTTTCAACACAATTCGGCTTTGAATTCAGCTTGTCGCAAATAATTCAACTTTACCGAACTCTCCTCTTGGGGTAAGAAAGTGGAAGAAGGTCTCACCCCACATGTAGATCAGTGATTCCCAACCTTTTGAAGTCCACGGCACCCCAAAGGTGCGTGGGGAATAAAATGACACACTTGGGGCACCCTTTTTTCTCCCTAACAAAACGAATTTTTTCCGCACTGCGGAAATTTTTTTCCCTTCCGTGAAAATCATTTGACCTTTTTTTTTAGCATAACTTTATTTTTTTCCGCCTCTTTATTATTATTATTATTTTTTTGAAAAGGGTGAATAAATAAATCCAGAGCTAGTATTCAGGCAAATTTATTCGGATTATATCACTCCGCTATAGGCCAACGTTTCGGAGCTCAAACGGCTCCTTCTTCAGGACCATGCGGTGTCATTTTCGGATGTATTTTCTTGACATTTAATTGGCCTATAGCGGAGGGATATAATCCGAATAAATTTGCCTGAATACTAGCTCTGGATTTATTTATTCACCCTTTTCAATAATATCCACCAGGCTGCCCCTATCTTCATCACATTATTTTTTTGGTTTATCTAAATATCTCGCGGCACCCTTGGGTGCCGGGACACATCGGTTGGAAACCACTGATGTAGACTTTAATTGATAAATAATATTTTAAATCATACACTAGGTGATATGTTTCAAGTTTTTATTGGTGAAATAATACATTATACTTTCGAAATTCCATTTCCGAAGATTCCAGAAATGTCGATATAAGTAAGCTTATAAAGTGTATTAATTCGTACGTAGCTGGATTATCTATTCAATAGATGAGAAAATTTGCAAAAAAATGAAGTATTGTGTGCTGATTTTTTCTCCTATGAGTAATTTACTGTGGTAGTCCCAGGGAGAGGGTCGAAATTTCCATTAATTGGTTGAAGGGAAGTGGAGACCGAAGTTGCTGACCCAGGACAATAGAAATAAAAAGTAAAACAAAAATAATGATTTTTTTCTTGTAACAAAAGGAAGGGCTCGGGCCCATCATTGGGAAATTCCCAGCCTACTTACAAGGACGACCAAAATTTAATTTTTTTTAAATGAGTGTCTTAATAGTTTTAGTTTTATTCGTTAGTTTTTCTATCCAATTAAAAAAAGTAGAGAAAGCTATTTGTTTTCTGAGCTAGACTATTTAATTCTAGAGCTTGTTTCGAAGTTTATTTATTAAACAAAGAGGGGGAGGCAGTCGAGGAGTTCTGGCCAAAGCGTAATCGAAACGCTGTATTTAGAGTTGGCCGATCAGAGAGAGCGAGGATCGAGGATCCCGGGAAGTCAAGATGAGGGGCGCCAAGCGCGAAAGGGAACATCGCCAATCTATTAACTCTCTCTCGAAGAAACCATCAAACAAACATCAAACATCAATTTGTGAATTCACTCTTGTCTTTCTAGTGAAACAAATCCATTTTATGGTTTTTTAACCACAAAACAATTTAAATTTTAATCATCTTGGCGGTTGGAGTTACGCACCATTCGACATCTGGACTACCAATATTAATATATTTTAGTCAAATAACCAATTCAAATGAATTTGGTGGAATCGAATATTTTAAAAATTAAAAAGTTGAAATTATTAATTTAAAAAAATGCGCATTTACCATCCATAAAAAAATTTATTTTATTAACTCATTTTTGAAATCAGTACAAAACAAACAAACAATAAATAAGTTTCTCTCTCTCTCTCCTATTGTTGTTGTTGTTTCTTTTTAAAATAGACTTGCTGCATCTTTTTTCTTTTTTTTTTTAATAAAGGCGATTGTTTTGATGGATAACTATAAACAGAGTCCATGCCATTGACCATGGGATCAAAAGCCATTAAGTGAGGTAATCCTGATTTTGGCAACCAACCACTCCCGACTTGGGGGAAATTAGGACACTCGACTCGCTCCCTTTTATCTTAGGTGGAGGATTCAATGCCAAAATTGTTAAATCGTAACAATATTTTTACCTGAATAAAATTCACTCTCTATATGAAAGAATGAGAACCACGTTTAGGAATTATTTTTTTATATAGTTGTCGTTCTCCTGCATCGCCACAGTCACATGGATAATGATATAATTTGAATTTTATAAACACTTTAAACTTTTACCATGTATTTTACTTATTTCTGAAGAACATCGCAATGTTGCGATTTTAAACTTCCCCATAAATCTTCAGAGTCATTTTGAGGTGTGTACAGGTAGCTGGATCACAAGCATCTATGAATATTTCATCTATTAATGCGATTTCAAGCTGAAAGCTGCGTCTATCGCCGAATGTTGTTCAGATCAATTGCAAATTTCGAGGCGAACGTTTCATTTATAATCTCTTCTTTATTAAGGAGTCAAAAAACAATTCAAGACATAGGCAGCCAGAATTGTTTCCTTTTATTGCCGTTCCAGGCTGACGTTTCGGCCACTGGTCTAGGCCATCTTCAGAGCCGGAGGCGAGAATAAATGAAAATTACATTTATTCTCGCCTCCGGCTCTGAAGATGGCCTAGACCAGTGGCCGAAACGTCAGCCTGGAACGGCAATAAAAAAGAAAATTTTGGCTGCCTATGTCTTGAATTTTTTTTTGACTCCTTAATAATAATACTTCCAGCCACAAAGACATACCTCACAATCTCTTCTTTCTTTTATTATTTTAAGAATGAAATTAATGATGAAGTGGAGGTAAAGCAGTCAAGAAGTGAGCTTCTATTGAATATTCAAACTTCTTTTTGCAAAACGTCATTTTGGCTGATTTGATTACGCCATCTTTTTTTTAAGAGTGGATGCACTCCAGTGGTCACATGAAACCAGGAAGAAAAAATGTAAAAATGAATAATGATTCAACTGAGAGATCTAAAGGCAGGTGTCCGCATTACGTCTTATTGTACGTCATGCCAAACGGAAGATAAAACATACGTTTTTTGGCCGATGTTTCCACGCAACGTTTTACCTCAGGTTTTACCTTCAGTTTTCACGCAACATCCTCTCGTTTAGAATCGAGGAAGCCCAGTTGCCTTCTGTTATATTCAATATCATATCGAACCAATGATTGATGCCCTTTTCCAGGTATTATTTATTGTCCTGGTTACTGTTCAATATTCTTTAGTTTTACTTTAAATTCCAATTAACTTCGCGAGAAAATCGTGATTGCATTGCCGCAAGTCCGACAAATTAAAGGAAAATTATGGGAGCTCAAGTGAGTTGTGAACTGGAAAACGGACGCCCTGTCTGAACATGCGTCTACACGCTCCGTCTTGTCGTATATCAGTTTTCGAAAAATAATGCTTTTTTCTTCAGTTCTTCGATCTGACCTTGGATTTCATTTCGATTAGACAAGACGTCCGTTTTGCTGTTACGTCACAACGTTTTATCATATAGGATATGTCCTGGAAACCAGCTTTAAGATGTTTGTTGAGATTAGAATTGAAGGTTTGAATATTGTAGGTTTTGAAGTTGGAGGTTTATTGAGGTCTTGAGGAGATGAAGAATGGAATTGGCACTCCTATTAGTCGTAAGCTCAACATCATCATAGGGATGTTGAGACGATAGCTCTCTTGTGTTGCAACAGGTGAAATGATGGATTTTAATTCGGCAGAGCATCGATCATGAGAAGAGCTACAGTTGGATCAGAATTTTTGAAATATTTAATAAAGTTGTCATACATATGTTTTGAAGGCATGGGCAAATTTTTGTTCCTTCCGTAAATACTATATAAGTATTGCGATCACATCAAAAATTTTTCATGTTTTTTTGGACAGCTCTAAATATCAAAAAAAATTCTTCATCTCACTTGAGCTTTAGTCAGACGTTATTATGATTTAAAAATAATCAACTTCACCCAGATGACGGGCTATCAACTTGAAATTAATTTCACTGTCAAAGATTAGAGCGGAAAATTCTAATAAAATTTAATATTAGCATACGAAATTATTGAAATCTGATGAGCGTTTGATCTTAAGCTAATAATGCTTTATTATTTTAATGAGTTGCTAATAGACGGAGAGAGAGAGAGAGAGAGGAGGGGCCATTGAACTTGCCTTTGGTCTGCCAGCAATAAAAATGCGCTATGTTTAGAGACTGGCCTAAGCAGCAAATCCAATTAGTCAGGAAATAGCCTCCTCACCCCCGACCAGGGCCGTTCCTGGCGGGCGTGCACTCCGTGCCAGCACGGAAGCGCCAGTCCCAAAGGGCGCCAGAGGCGCCTTCCAAAGGGCGCCGGTGGGGCCTTCCAAAGGAAGGCGAAGACGAAAAACCAAAGGGCGATGAAGGCGCAAAGCCAAAGGGCGACGGAGGCGCCTTCCAAAGGGCGCCGGTGGGGCCTTCCAAAGGAAGGCGAAGACGAAAAGCCAAAGGGTGATGAAGGCGCAAAGCCAAAGGGCGCCCGAGGCGCCTTCCAAAGGGCGCCCGAGGGGCCTTCCAAAGGGCGCCGAAGGCGCAAAGCCAAAGGGCGCCCGAGGCGCCTTCCAAAGGGCGCCGGTGGGGCCTTCCAAAGGAAGGCGAAGACGAAAAGCCAAAGGGCGACGAAGGCGCAAAGCCAAAGGGCGCCCGAGGCGCCTTCCAAAGGGCGCCGGTGGGGCCTTCCAAAGGAAGGCGAAGACGAAAAGCCAAAGGGCGACGAAGGCGCAAAGCCAAAGGGCGCCCGAGGCGCCTTCCAAAGGGCGCCGGTGGGGCCTTCCAAAGGAAGGGGAAGACGAAAAGCAAAAAGGGCGACGAAGGCGCAAAGCCAAAGGGCGACGGAGGCGCCTTCCAAAGGGCGCCGATGGGGCCTTCCAAAGGAAGGGGAAGACGAAAAGCAAAAAGGGCGACGAAGGCGCAAAGCCAAAGGGCGACGGAGGCGCCTTCCAAAGGGCGCCGGTGGGGCCTTCCAAAGGGCGACGAAGGCGCAAAGCCAAAGGGCGACGGAGGCGCCTTCCAAAGGACGGCGGAGACTCAAAGCCAAAGGGCATTTTCGTGCCTGGGTCCTTGGTCCGTCGCAAGTGAGAAAAATTTATTTCAAAAGAATTGGCTGCCAATCATTTGAAATAATTGGCGTAACTATATTGAATGGCGCCCCCCCCCCCCCCCCCGCGGGTACAAGAATGTCGCCCCCCCTCAAAAAAAAAAAAAAAAAAAAAAAAAATTGTTAAATAAATGTAAATTTTAAATAGCTTTTTTATTTAAAAACATAAAAGGGGAATGAATGACTTCCCCGAGACTTTCTCGTATATTCTTTTGGAATTATATCTGGGTGTGTGTGTGTGTGTGTATGTGTGAACACGATAGCTTAAAAAGGCAAGCAGCCAGATCGATGAAATTTGGTATATACTCCTTACCTTAAAATTGTAGATTTATATCAACTTTTGGAGTAAATATTTCACCTGGAAGTAGTACTTTACCTAATAAGTTTTTTTCAAAAATTATAAAATTTTCAATTTTTGTTATATTATGATAAATTACTCTATTTTAAAAAGTTTTTATTCTTTGACATTTTTTTGAAAACTGAATAGTTTTCGAAATAATCAACGAAGGAAAAGAAAATTTTCGTTAAATTTGAAAAAAATTCAAAACAAAATCATACAGGCGCACAGTGGTTCAAATCCCGAAAACGTGGTCAAAAGTCGAAAACGTTATTTAATCTCTCTGAAATTCAGTACACAAGGGTTTTTGAGGTCGCTGATTTAGAATTTGATATTATTTTTTCAGAAAAAAAAAATATGGCGGAACCAATATGGGGAACTAAAAAAAAATAATTCGATTTCAATCAAAATTGGCATTGTCGGGTTCTCGAGGTCGCCGATTTCGTATTTTAAATTAATTATTAACAAAATAATTTTTCTTTTTTTTTAAGTCTTTTTCTGCATCTTAGGCCATATTGGCCCTAAATGATACATATTGTTTAATACGACACATTTGTGGGGGTCCAGACACATTTATTTAGGTCAAAATAATTTAATTACAATATTTTATTCAATATTTTTAATACGGATTACATATAACATTAGTTTAAATAACATTAATATGCTTCATCAGATGAATATTCAAATTCCAAAAAAAATTGAATAAAAAAAAAAATGTGCAAGTCTGTGCAGCTAATTTTTTAATATTATTAATGAAGAAGGATCCAAAAAGACAGGAAAAGTTGTTTGAGAGTGGGATGTCGTGGGACTTTTCACTTTTTGACTTTTGAATTTTTGCGACTTCTGAAATTGAAAAAAAAATAAGACGTTATTTGAAATGCTCCTATTAATTAACTATCAAAATTTATTGCATTTTTTTTACATTGTTGAAATTTACTTACTTTCAGTCTTTGATTTCATTTGACGAAATTAAAATAACCAAAAAAACAAGGAAATGGAGAGCGATAGAAAAGGATGCTTATTTGCGTTCGGAGAGAGCTCTCGATTGTTGTCAAAAACGCTTAGATTCAAATAGTTTTTGAGAGCCAGATAAGTGCATGTGACTCCCAAAAACGGTCGTTCCTAACCGTAAATATATTAATAAAACTATTTAGGGCTTAAAAGTCCCCGAATTTACTCTTTATTTTTGGACTTTTGGCCACGTTTTCGGGATTTGGAACCACTGTGAGGCGTCATTAAAAAAACATGTAAATATAAACGAATGAATTTGCTTCACAAGTACGTGGTACTAAGGGAAAGAGAGCTTATGTAGAGACTCCGGTGTCCGTCCGTCCATCTGTACACAAAAAAAGTACGGCCTGAACTAAAGGTCGTAGAAAAATAATACTTACATATACCGATTCAGTATAAAAAACTGGTCCAGGGAAAAATACGGTTTGGTTTCGAATTTTTAAATATTTAACATTTTTTAATTTTACATTTGGGTCATTCCACGTAAGTTCAACCAGGCCATTTCACCCAAAATCTCAGTTTTTTATGAAACTTGGTATGTTTGTTCTATGTATAGAGATAAGTAACAGCACCAAATTTCGATTTTCTATCTCACTTAGTTTTCGAGTTATGGCACTTTAAAGTTTTGACTTTTTCACCTTCCGCGGCTTGAATAATGCCAAACAAAATGTGACATGGAAGAGAAAATAATTTCTCATTTATTTATTTGACCACCAACCAATTTTTATGGTAGGTTCTTTGAACAATAAGGAATTAGAAAAAAAATATATCACGAATCTAAGTTAATCCTAAAATATAAAAAAAAATTCATATTGTTGATTTTTTTTAGTTTTGAAAACGCAAACATGGTTTAGCGCTAAAGCCAATATCTCTAAAAGGGAATGAGATATTCAAGAAATTTTTTTTTCTAAATAATCTGCATGAAATGGGCTTTAATTTAGTAAAATAAAAATTTTGTGTATTTTGTTCCCTCTATTTCTTAAGTCCATTGCAATTTCAATATATAGTTTCACATGTTAAAAAGGTTTCAAGGGCAAAATGAAAATATACATTTTAAAGAGCATCTAAAAAATAATTGATTTATGAATTTTAATAAAAATCGTTGGAGCGAATTTTGAGAAAATTGAAAAAAACTGAAAAAGTACAGTAAAGTACTAATACTTTTTGACCGATTTTGTTCAAAAGCTTATTTTGAGTGTCCGAAACGGTGCCTAACTTAAATATAAAATTTCAACTTACTAGCTCAATCCTTTTATGCTTTCATTTAAACAATGTGTTTTCGTCTGTGTTCAGTAATAAGCAGACACACACACAGAGTTCATTTGAAATCATGAAAGAATTGAGCTAGGAGGTAATTTGAATAAATAAATATTTTTTTATTAATGAATATTTTTTTATTTTCCTTCTCTATGAAAAAGAGGATAGTGATAGTTCGCGTGGAGGAAAGAAAGATTTATCAAAATCTAGGCTACCGTATCATTCACTAAACATGAAAATCAGTACAGGTCTAATCACTTAAAAAAATTTTTTTTCATAATTTAGTTGGGGGGGGGGGGCGCCAAAAATGACCTGGCACGGAGGCGACAACTTACCCAGGAACGGCCCTGCCCCCGACTCATTTATTTTCTCAAGCCTCTTTCGGCATCTGAGGCATCTACGCCTGTGTAAGGTAAAATCATCTCATTTTTAAATTATTCCCTCTAACATTTTATTAAATTTTTTAAACATCGCCGTACTAAAATAAATCCGTCTTCAATAATAAATATTTTATCTTCTTTAATTTTATTTTTAATTTCATGCAACAAGTTGATTCATAAACTTTTACTTAACATTAAAATTATTTCTGGCTTTGAAAATATATTTTTATTTTCATTTCATTTATTTTAAAAGCAACTCATCTTTTTTTAATTTTTTTATAATAAATAATGATAGACTAAAAGCAGGGCTTGCAGTAGATGAGCCGAGGGTTTTTTCTTTGTCTCAGGAATTTTATTTTAGCTTATATATTGGTCAGAGATGCTCGCCAAAGAAACACTAATCAAAGGTCGCTTAGAAAACATTGATGATTGTCTAACTACCAGGCAAATGCCTATTTTTCTTCCTAATTTTTTTCGTGAATAAACTCAATATAATGTAATATTTCAAGCGAAATTAATTCGCTTCAGATAGATGAAAATTTATTTAAATTAATATAAAGGCCTAATAAAAAAAAGTTTTGTAGCTATTTGTTTGTTAAATATTCTTTTTCTTGTGCTAGGGGTCAAGGGTTCACATCCCGTCGTTATGCGACAAAAATTTATTTCTATTTGATTGCCTACCAATCGAATTGAAATATAATATAGAGGAGGGATCTAAATGGCCTTTGATGCCGGAAAAAACCTTAAATAAAATTTTAAAAAAATTATTATTTTTCTTGAACCATTTAGACAGGGCCGGAACTACGAGATTTTTTAGGGGGAGCAAAATTTAATTTGCCGCTCTCTCAAAATTTTCTGTACAAAATTCATATCATTTTACCTTTTTTTTAGTAAATCTTTCTTTAATTGCCGCCTCCTGATATCTGCCGCCCGGGGCACACGCACCCACTGCCCCCCCCCCTAGATCAGGCCCTGCATTTAGAGTTGAATCAATCTTGTGAAAATATTTTAATTTTTTTTTTCTCTTTAGAAATTTTGATGGTCCGCTTCCCGAATTTATTACCCCTGCCCCCCCCCCCTCTGGTTTTAATTTATAAAGACACCAGAAAAGCAAAAATCTGGTGTGACTGGCGCACAGCACACAACTTTCTCTTACCTTCGGTAATCGAAAGTTGTGTTCTGTGCTTGTCACACCAGATTTTTTGTGTCGACATATATTTAGTTCCCGACAGTACGGAACATTTGAATTCAGATGTAAAATTTATAAGTATGGAAAAATATTTATATTTTGTTACCATGGCAACCATTTCTCCTATCTTCCCTATGAAATACAAGAGTAAAGTGGTCTATAGAAGATTTCAATTGCAAAATGAGAATATACATTTTAAAGAGCATCTAAAAAATAATTGATTTTTGAATTTAAAAAAAAATCGTTGGAGCAAATTTTGAGAAAATCGAAAAAAACTGAAAAAGTACATCAGTAAAGTACTAGTACTCTTTGGCCGATTTTGATTAAAAGCTTATTTTTCCGGTCCCGGGGGTGTTTAACTTAAATATAAAATTTCAACCTCGTAGCTCAATTCCTTCATGCTTAAAATTGAACACACACAGACAGACACACAGACAGACCATGTCGCGAAAACCACTTTTTTGGATTCAGGGGACCTCAAAACGTGAAGATCCATCAAAATCTCGACATCGAATTTTTGACATGAATCCAATACTTTCTCTCTATATATATATATTACATATATACATAGGTAAGAGAAAGTAAAAATCTTAATGCGTTTTGGTGTAAATGTCGGCCCACGCAAGTGTGTATGTAGCTTTTTAATTTGCTAATATCTCTGGATTTTTTTTATTTTATTTATTTTCCCAGCTTCCCTTTGACCAAAAATTAAGACTTATCTCCAGTCCTGGAGCAAATTTTATATCAATCCGTTGAGTGATTCTCTATTTATTAATATTTAAATAACAAAATATTTTTTTTTGTTTTAAAGGCGGAGCTACACCCGTAGTTTATCTTATCTATAAATAGTATAAATGTTAATAAATAGTGATTTGCAAATGAATGGGAACGGATGGATGGTTTTCGGGTCAGCTGGGCGTCCGAGGAGGCGTAGCGAAGCAACGCGGAGTGAGGAAGCCGGGTTGGGGGAGAGTGGGGGAGGGTTTTGCTTTTCTATTTGTGGCCACCGCCTCCGGCGCCGACCAAGGCCTCTAAAGTCCATCCCCACCACACCAACATTTTACTATTATACAAGCCAAGCAATTATACAATGACGAATCAGGGTTACTATCACAACACATTTCTTCCTAAAATTACTTTCTCAAGGAACATTCTAGTATACTCAGATGACACCACTTGCTTTTTTTATTTTTAATGTATCGCTTCATCATAGTATCACTTGTTAATAATTTACATATCTACACATAAAGCCAGAAGAAAGGAAATATGTTTGCCCGCCCTCCGGCGGACCATGCAGCTATCGAGGGACTTCCCTAGACCATCATAAAATAAGCAAATATTAATTCTTCAATATTTATTTTTTATATTGATTGCGGTCAACCGCTGAGTTTCAAAATATTTGGTCCAAACTCTTCCAAAATTCTAAATAAATAGAAATATACCATCAAGAGAAAAGATATTGGACAACCCCCTCACTTCTACCTGAATTTAATTTTAATTTGCACGGTGCACCTGTTGCATCTGCCTAGATACAGCCCTGTATACATACCTGAAAAGGCTCTAAATTCAGGTAGAAGTGAGGGGGTTGTTCAATATCTTATCTCTTGATGGTACATAGATAGAGAATGTTAAAATTTTAAATGTTGTTATTGTTATGGGCCCCGAATCAACCAAACCACCCTCCCGAAAAATTTTCTGGCATCGGTCCTGTAATCATAAATACCCAAAATAGCAAGAACGGAGCCAGAGGAGTTTCTCGGGGGGGGGGGGTAATCTGCTGTTACTGGTGGCAGAGCACACAATTTTGAAAAAAAAAAAAAAAAAAAAAAAAAAAAAAAAAAAAAAAAAAAAAAAAAAAAAAAAAAAAAAAAAAAAAAAAAAAAAAAAAGGGGGGGGGGGGGGGGGGGGGGGGGGGGGAAAAAAAAAAAAAAAAAAAAAAAAAAAAAAAAAAAAAAAAGTGACCGCTAGAGATTTTCCACAGTGAGTTCTTGGATGAGTGGAGAACATAATTCTTTTAAATTTCACGGTGTTATATTTATATTGATTGGCCTAATCAAAATTAATTATAACATGTCTGTTTTTATTTGTAAATAAATTGACTTGGCTAATGTTTGTGATCAACATAAAATAGTTTAAAGGCAATCTATTAATCGAAGGAAGATTTAATAAATTTGAGTAGAAATAAAAAAGAAACACGAACAGAAAACAAGATTTTTTAATTAACTATAATATAGTAAGTCTAGCCAAAAAAAGGGAAGGTCATGGAATGATTTTTTTTTTTATCAGAAATTTAAAAGTATAAAAGGAATTTATTTGAAATTTTTGCTTTTAACCCTGCAAGATCTCAGGCGGCTTGATACTAAATATTTCATAGGGTAAGAGAAAGTAAAAATCTGGTGTGACTGGCGCACAGCACACTAACTTTCTCTTACCTTCGGTAATCGAAAGTTGTGCACTGTGCTTGTCACACCAGATTTTTCGTGTCGACATGTATTTAGTTTCCGACAGTAG
Organism: Euborellia annulipes; assembly: GCA_023213315.1. Classification (NCBI taxonomy): domain Eukaryota; kingdom Metazoa; phylum Arthropoda; class Insecta; order Dermaptera; family Anisolabididae; genus Euborellia; species Euborellia annulipes. The sequence continues at coordinate 10,282 of JAKCPI010031399.1, read as the reverse complement.
GGTACAATTGAATTCAAGATGTAAAATTTATAAGTATGGGAAAATATTTATATTTTGATACCATGGCAACCATTTCTCCTATCCTTCCCTATGAAATACAAGAGTAAAGTGGTCTTCAGAAGATTTCAATCGCAAAATGAGAATATACATTTTAAAGAGCATCTAAAAAATAATTGATTTTTGAATTTTAAAAAAATCGTTGGAGCAAATTTTGAGAAAATCGAAAAAAACTGAAAAAGTACATCAGTAAAGTACTAGTACACTTTGGCCGATTTTGATTAAAAGCTTATTTTTCCGGTCCCGGGGGGTGTTTAACTTAAATATAAAATTTCAACCTCATAGCTCAATTCCTTCATGCTTAAAATTGAACACACACACACCCACACACCCACACACCCACACACCCACACACCCACACACCCACAGACAGACCATGTCGCGAAAACCACTTTTTGGATTCAGGGGACCTCAAAACGTGAAGATCCATCAAAATCTCGACATCGAATTTTTGACATGAATCCAATACTTTCTCTCTATATATATATTACATATATACATAGGTAAGAGAAAGTAAAAAGTAAACAGTTTACGAAAAAAAAATTCCTCTCGAAATTATCTGTCCCTTATATATAAATAATAATAAAGAATACAGAAGAAGATGAGAAGAAAGTGACTGGAGACCACGGAATTGATTATCACAATAATAGAGGATGTATGATTAAATTATTGACCTACAACCCAAGTGTATTTTGTCCAAGTCAGAGAAGAATTGGAAGAAGACCAGAAATTGTTATAACACTGAAAGTATTTCTTCAAAACAAGGGCGAATCCAGAGAAGTTTTTCGGAAGGGGAGGGGAGATTTTGGTGTGACTGGAGACACACAACTTTCTCACCAGGTTTTTTTGTGTCGAAATAGATTTGAAAACACACCCCGACAGACGATTTTGAGGGTCCCACTTTTTTGGAATCAAGGTGTATTTTCATTAACATCCTTTTTGACACGATCACTAAGAGATCTAAGAAGACGATATGTGAGAGAAAATAAAAAATATATAGTCGTATATATATATAAATCAAATGTTGAAAGTATTATTTTTTAAAATTTTCTAAGAAAAATATTTTTCTCAAATCTAAGGGGGGATAACTACCCCCCTCCCCCCCAACCCCCCCCCCCCCCCCCCCCCCCCCTCTGTATCTGCTCTTGCATCAAAAGTATTTTTCTATATTAAAATGGCTCAAGAACAATTCAGTTAACATTTTGTCATGGCAGCCAACAGCCGGAAATAAATTAAAAAAAAAAAAAAAAACATCAATGTCAATCTCTTTAAACTCTACCACTGAAAGGGTTGCTTCCCAATTAAAAATATATGGGCGAAGAAGAAAATAATAATGGTCATTACGATCTTACTATTAATTATTTTCTTGAGCTTGTATTTAGATTACTATCATTTAAAGTTTAATGATAAAAAAAAATATATTATATTTGTTGTAATTTTATTAGAAATCCAAGAATTCCATGTTTGATTTATATCAAGATCTAAGATTTCACCCTAATTTTTTAAACAAGTGATCAAAGTGGAAGTAACAATGGCGTAATCATGTGAGTACTAAAGGGGACACTCACCCCTCAAGGTACCCGAGAAGCAGTCTATTTTGTAATATTGAAATTAATTAGATTCATAATTAATTAATTTCAAAAAGAACTTAATTTTGCAAAAACCGCCCCTTTTGTTCTTAGCAGTTAGAGAGCAAAACAATAATAAATTTTTTAATGTCCTTGGGGTTTATTTTAATTGTAAGCACCCTCACTCAAATATTTTTTAAAATTAGGATTATATATAAAGTAAAAAATTAGTTAACCTTCACTATGTTTTTGGATGCTAAAATAATATTTATAAAAAATATTTTTAGTCGAAAATGAGGGTCATCTGTTCACACGTGTGTTCACTGTTTGTGTCGTTAATGACCATTAAACTGAGGGGTGGGTTGTCAATGTCAAAATGACTTACATGTCTGTCGATCCGGTCGACGTGGAGAGTAACCCCGCCGATGCTTTGGCACTATTTGCTCTGATCGCGTGTTGGTCCAGTCAGGATGGTTACGTTGGATGTTGCGTTTACAGCAGCCGCCGTCGCCAGTCGCCGCCGTCGACGACGACGACGACGACATCGCCTTCAATGACGAAGTGGAAGAGAGGAGAGGATGACGAACACTCGACAACTTCGCCTCAAGTATTTATATTTAATTCATTTCTCTTATATATTTTGAATAATTTTCCTATATTTTTTGGTGTCATTTAGACCCCTACTGTATTTTTCATAAAAAACCACGGCCGCAACTTGCACATCAATAATATTAAAATTAGAGGTTTATTATAATTTTTAATTAACCCCAGGTACGTAGCCATTTTTAATCTTTTAAAAAATTTTTGCATGCGTATAATTTGAACTCTGTCTATTTGTGAGAAGTTGCTCCGTTTTTTTTTTTTTTTTTTTTAAACATTCACATTTTTTTCTCATTCACCCTCACATTCACACAGTCTTTTCGGCAACTCGGGAAATTTAAGACTTTTTAAGACTTTGACGATAACCGTTATTGATTTATGTAGGGGAGAGGGCGGGACATTGGGACACGAGGCACATTGGGACATTCGAATTTTAGCTCTACTAAATGTGCCCATTTTATTATAGAAAATTTTTTCTTAATAAAATGGGTACTTAATGCACCCTAACGGTCAAAGAGTACAACTCAAACTTTATATTTAGTAGAGCTAAAAATTCGAATGTCCCAATGTGCCTCGTGTCCCAATGTCCCGCCCTCTCCCCTACATATTGGGGTCCAGGCATTTTTATTTAAGTCATTTGGTATCCAAATGCCTTAAATAAAATTATCGGACTGCCTGGGGTCCGAACCCGTCGCGTTCGGTATAGAAGGTAGACCCGCTACCAACTATTCCAAGCCAACTTTTTTTTTTTTTTTTTTTACTCTTTAAGTCAGTGTTTTCCAAACTGAGGCGCGGACTAGTCTATGGGGAGGCGCGTATATTAGCCAGGGCGAGTAATTGTCCGAATGATTGATAAATCTATATATAATAATTGCGGAGTGTCCGTCCGTCTGTCACGCTCTGTTTGACCAACTTCCGGTTGGAATTTTGTAACGAAATTTTGCAATCTTATAGAGAACGTTATGGAGAGTCCCGGAAAAATACTCGGATCCCGAAATTCCTATAACTTTTTGAGTTATTAATTCCTAAAGTTACGATTTCTCCCATAGGAAATGTATAGAGAAATATTTAAGTATTCTTTGAATGTAAACAAATCCTCAAGCAGGCACCGGATTGGATTACGTAATAATCTTTTCATAATTTAGAAAAGGCGAGGGTCCGCCGCAGGCGGGCCTGAGCCAGCTGATGGGGGGTCCAGGGGGGCTTTTAAGAATAAATAAAATTTTTTAGCAATAAAAATTTTTGTTTGTATTATTTTATAAAGGGGGGGGGTTATACGATTAATTATTTTTAAGGGAGGCGTGGAAACATAAAGTTTGGAAACCACTGAAAAGTGTTTTACATGAAATTTAATATATTAAATAACATAGTGTGAATATGTTGCCTGAAAAATTCCTGTGCAGACTATATTTAAAAATCTGGTGTGACTGGTCGCACAGCACCCAAACTTGCTCTTACCCTCGGTAATCGAAAGTTGTGTTCTGGTCTTGTCACACCAGTTTTTTTTTGTGTCGAGATATATTTAGTTCCCACCGGTATATTAGAATTCAAGATGTAAAATTTATTAACATGGGTAAATGCCCACGGGGCGTGGTGTAGAGGTTAGCGTGCTAACCTCATATACCAAACGTCGCGGGTTCGGACCCCAGGCAGTCCGATGATTTTATTTAAGCCATCTGGATACCAGATGGCTTAAATAAAAATGCCTGGACCCCTAATATATATAAATTCATAAATAACGGTTATCGTAAATGTCTTATATGGCCTGAGCTGCCGAAAAGACAGTGTGAATGTGTGTGTGAGTGTGAATGAGAAAAAAGTGTGAATGTTTAAAAAAAAAAAAAAAAAAAAAAAAAAAAAAAACATGGGTAAATATTTATCTTTTGTTACCATGGCAACCATTTTTCCTATCTTTCCTATGAAGTACTAGAGTAAAGTGTGCTTCAAACAATTTTGAGAGCAAAATGAGAATATACATTCGAAAGAACATCTAAAATCTAATTGATTTTTTAATTTTAATCAAAATCGTTAGAGCGAATTTGAAGCAAATCGAAAAAAACTGAAAAAGTACATCAGTAAAGTACTAGTACTTTTTAGCCGTTTTTGTTTAAAAGCTTATTTTCTCGCTCCGGGGAGGTCCTAACTTAAATATAAAATTTCAACTTCCCTAGCTCTTTTCGTTCTTGAGATATTTTGTTCACAGACACACAAATGTCGCATAAATTTTTTTTCGCTTGGGACGGGAAGCGAACTGGAACCCCAGGCATAAGAAGCTAATGCCTTCTCTCTTGAGCGGCTCACGGGCTTTCTCTGTCCATAATTTGCTGCTGCCTGCTTGCATTTCAGTGTTAGTGACAAAATTTCTATTTGTTATTGAATTTTTTTATAGTTGCTAGATAGCAGTTTGTTTACTAACAAAGCAACCCGATGGAATGGAATGCTCCTTCGCTTTTTATGCCTCTTCTTGGGGTTAGTCGTTGCGCCTGTCATCGCCAAAACCTTAAGAAGCTCTTCGTACTATCAGGTTGGCTCTATTTATAGCAAACGTTTTAAAACAAATAGGGTTATAGCGAGTGGAGAATCACACTGGGATTACCATACATCCCTCAACTTTTAATTAAAGCGATTGTTGGGCTTAAGATCAGGCACTGTTGCGGGTTGCGGTTGAGGGAGCCTTATACTTCAATTCTGTGATTGTGAAGCAAACGAACTTGTGCCAAGATTATGACGAGAAAAGATTATCCTTCATGAATTTGTGAGGTGTCCGTTTATAAACTCTGATGACAAAATCACCCCTTTAAGTTTGCTAAGGAGCTTTGGGGATGCGAAAGAGATTTAATTTTATATTTTGATTATTTCGCTTTTATTACAGGCTTATGTATGGAAGAGAAGTTAGCTAGCTCTGTGTAAATAAAATTCTGGAGATACTTCGGCTTTAATTAAATTATGCGATCATCCCTCCATTCCAAGTTGAAATCAATGTGATATGATCAAACTATTTTTCAAAAAAAAGTGTATTATTTTCTTCAAACTACGACTTGTCTATCTCGTTATTATTTATGTAAAATAATATGATTTGTCTTTAAGTATAATACAAAAAATAATAGGACAGTGGAGTTTTCAAACTTTTGCCCTAATATCTATCTCTCACGAATGTGTTTATTAAAGCTTTTGTGGTTTGATTTATTATTATTATGGGAATTTTTAGTTTTGCTCAGGGGCCCACACATCTTGTGGGTACGTGGATGGCAACCACGAGCTGCCCGAGCTGAGACAGGCAGGCATAGTCCTTCAGTTCTTTAAATGTCTGTCTCTTCCTTCCTCTTTTCAACAGACGTCAGACCGTACGACGGGCCGGCCTGTCCTATTTCTTCCGGTCTTAAAAACGTATGATAGGGTTGGAGGGAGAGAGTGAGGTTCGTCGACCCCGCATCGCGGGACAAGGCGAGGAGAGAAGAAGTAGAGGGGAATTTTTTTGTTATAGACCACATTTTTGTATTAATTATTCATTAAAAATATATAAATACTGTACAACATTTCGACTGCTTATTCTGCAGCCGTTATCAAGTACTGCTGCAGAATTAGCAGTCGAAACGTGGTACAGTATTTATATATTTTTAATGAATAATTAATACAAACATGGTCTATAACTAAAAATCCCGCTAATAATAATCAATCTCTCATTTCCAACGTCATGCCTGAACAAAAATTTTTTTTTATTCGTTTAAGGTTTATATTGTTTTAGAAAATCAATCTTGCATCGATTAGAAATCTTTGATGTTCGAGTTTGGAATCCGCTAGTGAAAAAAAAATCATTAAAGTATCCTTCTGATGTAACATCCCAGTAAATGGGAAAGGGTGTCTCTCAAGCACAAAGGGTCCAATTCTAATACAGTACTTTAAAATTCATGTATAATTGAATTTTCTATACTCCCTGCGTCCCAAATTAGTTGCTACATTTGAATTTTTTTTTTTTTTTTTTTTTTTTTTTTTTTTTTTTTTTTTTTTAAACATTCACACTTTTTTCTCATTCATTCTCACACTCACACACACATTCACACTGTCTTTTCGGCAACTCAGGCCATATAAGACATTTACGATAACCGTTATTGAATAAATATACATATATGGGGTCCAGGCATTCTTATTTAAGCCATCTGGTATCCAATTGACTTAAATAAAATCATCGGACTGCCTGGGGTCCGAACCCACGACGTTTGGTATACGAGGTTAGCACGCTAACCTCTACACCACGCCCCGAGGGCGATTATTTATTGATTGATATTATTTATATTATTGATTATTTATTTATTTATTTATTTTTATTTTTTTTATTTTTATTTATTTATTTATTTTTTATTTGTTTAAGGTCTTTTTCGACATCTAAGGGCCATTTAGACCCTATCCCTATTCATTTCAAATGATTGGTAGCCAATTCAAATGAAATAAATTTTTCTGGCTTGGGACGGGAAGCGAACCCGGGACCCTAGGCACAAGAAGCAATACATTATTTGAAACTACATATACTTGATGGCACTCATCGACGCCTCTTGTATTAAATTCAACGCTTCGATGAGTGCCATCAGAGTATATGCCTGCTCATACTTTTAATTTATTTTAGTTAAAAAAAACCAATTCGATTTGACATTTTTTTTTTTAGGATTCTTGGCACCCTCGGAAGAAAATTCATAACTATCCACATTATTTTGAAGATTCAGAGATGCCTCGACAACATCTTGATAGACAACCCCGTCCGAAAGAACATCCCCATCAATTTCAACACAAACATAAACATAAACATCACCATCCATATTCCAGTTTACGTTTAAATCATTTCATAAAACAAGCGGAAAAAGCGGGATTTGTGCCCGATGAAAGTGCCTGGCACTATTTTCTAAGCGAAGAAGATAATAAGAAGAAAGCGGAACAGGCGAAATCGACAGAAACTAGCAGCACGAGTGATGAAGAATCGACAAGTACGACGGAAATGGAAACTACAACGACGACGACAATGACAACCAGCCTACAACCATCTCTGACAACAACAACAACAGCAACAACGCCGTTGCTTGAAACGACAGTTGTGCCTCCTAGTTCGGTTAATGGTAAATTTATTAGAGTTAAATTGAAATTGATTTAGAAAAAAATTTGCAAAATTAATTAAGAATTTTATTATATTCTTTTCTAAGACAGTATTTCCCTAAAGCAAGTTTTTTTTTTGAAGAGGTATTTTTAAATAAAGAAATTTTGTTTTAATTATTTTTCTTTAAAAATTTCAAATGAGTATTAATCATCTCAAAAAATGATTTAAAAAAAAAAAATGGTGAAATACAGGACAGAGGAGTTGGCAGCCAATTTTAGAGCCTCTATATTAAATAAAAACTCTCAATTCTGGATACGTTTCGGCTTTATTCTACTAAGGCCATCATCAGTCCCATTAGAGCTGGAAAGACATACATTAATATATAAAGATGACAGTTACAAAATACAAATAAAATATTTTATATAAAATATAAAAATCTCACAGTATTAATATATAGAGTTGTTATAATGGAATATTTTTTATATACATTAGTTGGTATATAAATAATTTCTATTTTGTATGCTTCCAGTTTTTAATACGTGTGTATACGTCTAAGTAACAATTTGATTTGATCAGATATTTCTTAAATTTACAAATATATTTTTCAATGAGATGGGATTATATCAATGACCCTTATTATTAGGACATTGCCTGAGGTGAGAAGCCGAAATAAATATTTATATAACATGTTTACGTTGTTATTATAGACAAGAAAATCCTATAATCCGGTCAAAAAGGTTAAAAAGAATATTGCTTCTCTATGAAAAAAAAATTAATTTAAAAACAAAATTTTCCTTTTATATAAAAAACTTTTCTCTTTAAAAAAAAAAAATAACAAACATATTCTTTTATTATATAAAAAATATATATATATATATGCACACACCTATATTTTCAACAGAGCGTCATTGTTAGGTCAAGAAAGAGAGATAAAAACCGCTTAGTCCGTCGCAGTCCGTCTGAAAATTTAGCGCCCTGCTTCCCATTGCGCGCTCGACAAAACACGGGTCCGCAAACAGCCTTTTTGCAGTATTTTCTACTTGCATCAAGACTATAGGCATTATCTAGATCGAACGAATGATTTGTCATCGTGGCATGAGAGCAAAGGGCTGTGGACGTTTGCTCTCATGCCACGATGACAAATCATTCGTTCGATCTAGATAATGCCATAGTCTTGATGCAAGTAGAAAATACTACAAAAAGGCTGTTGCGGAAAAATGTTTTGTCAAGGCAATGGGAAGCAGGGCGCTAAATTTCGAACGGACTGCGACAATTAAGCAGTCTCTTTATAATGACGCTCTGTTGAGTGTGTGCATATATATATATTTTTATAATAAGAATATGTTTGTTATTTTTTTTTTTTTTTAAAAGAGAAAAGTTTTTATATAAAGAGAATTTTGTTTTTAAATTAATTTTTTTTTCATAGAAGCAATATTCTTTTAACCTTTTGACGGATTATATTTTCTTGTCTATAATAACAACGCAAATATGTTATATAAATATTTATTTCGGCTTCTCACCTCAGGCAATGTCCTAATAATAAGGGTCATTGATATAATCCATCTCATTGAAAAATATATTTGTAAATTCACTGATCAAATCAAATTGTTACTTAGACGTATACACACGTATTAAAAACTGGAAGCATACAAAATAGAAGTATTTATATACCAACTAATGTATATAAAAAATATTCCATTATAACAACTCTATATATTAATACTGTGAGATTTTTATATTTTATATAAAATATTTTATTTGTATTTTGTAACTGTCATCTTTATATATTTAATGTATGTCTTTAGCTTAATGGGACTGATGATGGCCTTAGTAGAATAAAGCCGAAACGTATCCAGAATTGAGAGTTTTATTTAATATAGAGGCTCTAAAATTGGCTGCCAACTCCTCTGTCCTGTATTTGTTTTTTTAAATCATTTTTGAGATGATTAATACTCATTTGAAATTTTTTTAAAAGAAAAAAATAATTAAAACAAATTTCTTTATTTAAAAATACCTCTTCAAAAAAAAAAACTTGCTTTAGGGAAATGTCTTGAAAAGAATATAATAAAATTCTTAGTAATTTTGCAAATTTTTTTCTAAATCAATTTCAATTTAACTCTAATAAATTTACCAACCGAACTAGGAGGCACAACTGTCGTTTCCAGCAACGGCGTTGTTGCTGTTGTTGTTGTCAAATTGGTTGTAGGCTGGTTGTCATTGTCGTCGTCGTTGTAGTTTCCATTTCCGTCTTGTCGATTCTTCATCACTCGTGCTGCTGATTCTGTCGATTTCCTTTTCCGCTTTCTTCTTATTATCTTCTTCGGCAATAGTGCCAGGCACTTTCATCAGCTCACTTGTTTTATGAAATGATTTAAACGTAAACTGGAATATGGATGGTGATGTTTATGTTTATGTTTGTGTTGAAATTGATGGGGATGTTCAGGGTTGTCTATCAAGATGTTGTCGAGGCATCTCTGAATCTTCAAACAATGTGGATAGTTATATCTTCCGAGGGTGCCAAGAATCCTAAAAAAAAAAATGTCAAATCGAATTGGTTTTTTTAACTAAAATAAATTAAAAGTATGAGCAGGCATATACGTGGCACTCATCCCCAATACAAGAACTCGATGAGTGCCATCAAAATAATGTATTGCTTCTTGTGCCTGGGGTCCCGGGTTCGCTTCCCGTCCCAAGCCAGAAAAATTTATTTCATTTGAATTGCTTCCTGTCATTGAAGTACTCGATAGGGATAGAGATCTAAATGGCCCTTAGATGTCGAAAAGACCTTAAACAAATAAAAAATAAATAAATAAAAATAAAATAAAAAAATAAAAATAAATAAATAATCAATAATATAAATAATATCAATCAATAAATAATCGCCCTCGGGAGCTGTTGGTGTAGGAGTTAGCGTGTAACCTCATTATACCAAACGTCGTGGGTTGAGCAGTCCGATGATTTTATTTAAGTCAAT